>JBAMJV010001375.1:0-123838 GCA_037951105.1 Echinarachnius parma | reverse complement strand
TTAAATTACTTACAATTTGATTTTGTATTTTCGCGCAATATTTCATCTTTTTAGCTACGATTTTCCTTCAACAATTATATATCTTCAATGGGTGCCTCGCTATTAGCACACTGCACCGTTATTATATTGTTTCCTCTCGCTCGTTTTTTCATGCCAACAGTGTCCCAATGTGTGTTCATGTCTATTTTGTATTCGTGTTTTTGTGTCTCTCTTCTTACCAACTGCAAGTGGTGGTTTTCGTTATCCTTTCTTGAGCTCTATTTCTGCACCGATTTTTTTTCTTCTTTTAAGTCATTGTTCAAGCGCTGCAAACTGTATATTGATTATGATATGCTATTTGGTTTTGGTTACTCAGATTTTGTTTTTGTACAGTTATGATGGCTAATTTAGATCACCACTTACCTTTTGAGTCTGTGAGCGACAATGACCTTTTTGATGTATTAAGACCCATTCAAGCTAACAATCAATTTTTTGTTAATCATACAGGAACCTTTGATGAAACTGTTATTGAACATATAAACTCGTCTTCTGAAGAGTTGAACTTGAATTTAGATCACGATGATCCAGCTCAATATTCTTTTACAAAGTATATAACAAATACACAGTTTCATAATATTATTAAAGATTTTAATAATGATACATTCTCTTTATTGCATTTAAATATACGAAGTTTGAATAAACATTTTGATGAATTGCAATCATTTTTAGATACCCCTTCCAATAAACAGCTTTCTTTAATTGGACTAACTGAAACTTGGCTATCTCATGATTCTAACTTACCCTTTCTAATTGATGAATATGATTTTGTCTTTAAAAATAGGCAAGGGAGAGTCGGCGGTGGCGTCGCCTTATATGTGCTTAAATCTTTGAATTATGTTTTGCATGATAATATATCAATAATTAATAATGTTCTTGAGACTCTTTTTATTGAAATTATGAATCCTGGAGGTAAAAATATTATTGTCGGAGTTACTTATCGACCCCCCAATTGTAACCCTAGAGAATTTTTGACGCAATTATCCGACTTATTGCGAAGTCCAGTGTTTATAAATAAGGATGTTTTTTTGATGGGGGACTTTAATATAAATTTATTAAATCATGAACATAATAATGTGTCCCAAGAATTTCTCGAGACCCTCCTCTCTGCATCTTTTTTACCTCTTATTTCTAAGCCCACTCGTGTGACAAACTCCTCTTCCTCCTTAATAGATAACTTTTTTCAAATGTCATCCCCCACCCTGATTCTTATATTGTTCTTTCAGACATAACTGACCATTATCCTATTGTGACACATTATACTTTATCTCAATCAATTAATAATAATGACCCACGTTTATTTAGACGAAAAGTCAATAATGAAAAATTAGCTAGTCTTGCTTCTAGTCTTGAACATGTAGATTGGTCTCCTGTTTATGGTGTAGATGAAGTAAATTCTTCTTACGATAATTTTTGTGATATTTTGAATGATCAATTAGATACTTGTATTCCTAAACAAAAAGTTAAACTTAATGATTATAAAAAAACACCAAGGCTTCCTTGGATCACTAAATCGATATTACGTTCTATAAATAGGAAAAATAATCTTTTTTATAAATATAAATTAGATGGCACAGAAAGGTTAAAAATTAAATATACATCTTATAAAAATATTTTGACTAACATTATTCGTTTGGTAAAGAAAAGATATTTTGAAAATATGTTGGCGTTGTATAAACATGATATGAAAAATACTTGGAAAATGATTAAACAGGCAATGAATGTTACTAAAAATAAATCTGACATAACAAAAATTAAGTTTAATGATGAGATTGTTGAGGATCCTAGGGATATAGTAAATATTTTAAATAATTACTTTTCTTCGATTGGTGAAAATCTTGCTGTTAATATTCCCCCATCAAATAAGCATTTTGTTGATTTTTTGGGCCAGCCCAATTCAAACTCTATATTTTTTGTTCCTACTCACAGATATGAAATTTTAGATATTGTTTCGAAACTTAATTTTAAGAAAAGTTCTGGCCATGATGAAATTAATAATTTTATTTTAAAGGGCATTATATCTTCTGTTGTGGATCCTCTCGTTCATATTTTTAATTTGTCTTTATTATATGGCCAGGTACCAAACTCTATGAAAATTGCCAAGGTAATTCCTCTGTTTAAAAAGGGCGATAAATTAGATGTAAATAATTATCGACCGATTTCTTTATTATCCTCTTTTTCAAAAATTTTAGAAAAGATAATCTATTCTCGGACAGTATCCTTTTAAAAAAATAACAATATTTTTTCTAGTCTCCAATTTGGTTTTAGGGAAAAACACAATACTGTACACGCATTATTGTCCTTTATTGAGAAGGTAGCTCATGCAATCGACAAATCGTCTCATACGATAGGTATTTTCCTGGACTTCTCCAAGGCCTTCGACACGATTAACCACGATATTTTACTTTATAAACTTTCACATTGTGGTGTACGTGGGTTGGCCTTGGAGTGGTTCAGGAGCTATCTTTCAGACAGAAGGCAGTATGTATTTTTAAATGATAACTCTTCAGCTCCCTGTAATATAAATTGTGGTGTTCCACAAGGTAGTATATTAGGCCCACTTTTATTTATTTTATATATTAATGACTTCTGTCGATCGTCCGAAATTTTGTCATTCGTACTTTTCGCTGATGATACAAATTTGTTTTTTTCCCACACGGATTCTCATAGATTATTATTAATATTGAATTGAGTCATATTTTATCATGGATTAGAGCGAACAAATTGTCATTGAATCTCCAGAAAACGAAATATATGTTGTTTAGTAAATCTATAGATTCGTTACCGGCTAACATAGTTTTTGAAAACTCCCCATTGGAGCGTGTTTCATTCATTAAATTTCTGGGTGTAACGGTTGATAGTAACCTTTCTTGGAAACATCATATTAATAATATTTGTAAAATTATTTCTCGTAATATTGGTATTATTAATAAAGTAAAAACATGTCTTCCTTTTAATTCACTAATTATGCTTTATAGTTCTTTGATACTCCCATACTTAAATTATGGTCTTTTAGTTTGGGGAAACACACATGAAACTTTATTAGTTAAAGTGTTGTTATTACAAAAGAAGGTTATTCGTATTATTTGTAATTCCCCATTTCGCTCCCATACAGACTCATTATTTTTTGAAAATAAGATACTGAAGGTAAAAGACCTATATTTATTTCAACTCGGTCAATTTATGTATAATTATAATAATAACATGCTACCATCTGTTTTTCAAGAAATGTTTGTAAAAAATAGCTCAGTTCATAATTATCCAACTAGACATTCTGAAGAATTTCATTTACCTCTCTTGCGGACCCTACTTGCTCAAAATACATTTATATATGAAGGTCCTAAATTATGGAATTCTTTAAGTAGTGAAATAAAAAATGCTCCATCGATTAATATTTTTAAGAAAAAATTTAAATTGTTTTTATTACAATCTTATAAACATTATTGAATTATATCTCCCATTTACTCTTATCCCGTGCTTACGTCTTCCTAAACAAGGTCATTCTTTATTCTTTACTCGCGGACTCAAAATGTAATCTGATAATATATATTGTGCCTTCTCATGCATTGTTCCTTTCTATTATGCGCAAGTCTTTTTCCTTATTTTCACTTGAACCCCTCTTGCAGCTTATCCTTTGCAGCTTATCCTTTACATACATTTGTACCTCCGATCTCTCACTTCCTTTTGGCAGTGTCTAATTGTTTGTATTGTGTGCGTCTTCTCCTATTGTGTGTCATGTAAAGTTCTCTCTTGTTCCATGTTGGTCTTTGTTGGCATCCCCTTTTCCCCTTTTTTCCTCTCTATATTTGATTATGTTGTTGTAGTCTAGAATGTGTTAATTTAAATGTACAATATACCTAACTATTATTTGAGGGGTCCACAATTGTACAAGCATTGCTTTTTAGTGGACCCCTCTTGTTTCCAATATTATGTATATCCCTATTTTGTGCAAATTTATCATTATTCATTTGTAATGTTTTGTTGGAAGCAAGAATAAATTGAAATTGAAAAATTGATGATGATGATGATGATGATGATGATGATGATGGTGATGATGAAGATGATGAAGATGATGAAGATGATGATGATGATGATGATGTTTATTATGATGTGGTAGTTGGGGGATGATGATGATAATGATGATGACGACGATGTTGGTTGGATGTTGATGATGGTGGTTATGGTGAAAGTGAGGATGATAATGATGATGATGATAATGATGATAATAATAATGATGATAATGGTGGTGGACAGGTGGTGATGATGGTGAAGATGGTGAGGAAAACGACGACGACGATGATGATGATGGTGATGGTGATGATAATGATAATGATGATGATGATTATATGATTGTATGAGTATTAGTATACATCTTCTTCTTTCTATTTGAAATACAGGGACCCGATTCTCCCGAACTCGTAGATGTGTTAAAGATGTGCGACGACACTATGGGCTATCTCCTCGACCAGCTGACCGACAACGGCCTCATAGACAGAGTGAATATCATCGTGACCAGCGACCACGGGATGACGAACGTCAGCTCTGAGCAGACGGTGTTTCTCGACGACTACGTCGACCGCTCGCTTTACTTTTACACGGACAATGACCCCGTGTTCGGGATATGGCCCAATAACGGTAAGATATATTTCGTAACCGCCTGAAGTCATGTTCGTGATTTGATATTTGTTTCAATGGGACTTTACTAATTCATGATCATTTAATGTGATATTTTGCCAAATAATCTGGCCCTCATGAGTAGATTTGTCGAGAAATCACATTAACATGTCGACGATGCACATCATTATAGTGTTTCTGAAGTGAGACATTTGCGAGTGGCTTTACTTTCAGGAAGAACAGGTTATTATTTCGCCACTCATAATTATGATTGTGCTTCTTCCAATTATGTATACTCATATGTTGTATGTAAAACATAAACACACAGGCCAGGCGTTAAACAGGTTGTCAAGTTGAACAGCTTCCGAACATGACAGTGTATATCCGTAAGGCGGAAATCCTGACAAGATATAGACCAGGAGCCAGCGAGGGTTAGCCTAGCTAAAAAGGTTACCAATTTTCTTGTAAATAGTTATTTAGTGTATATGCCTCTAAGTATGGAAATGAAAGTCTGGCTGGTTATTGGTGGTGGGTGTGGTCAGGAGGGTCATGCAAGGGGCCCCAAAAATTAGGCTAGCCTAGCTAAAAAGGTTACCTCGTAAAATCGGTAGGATATTATCGGGCGTAGCCCAAGGTTCAATGAAACACCATTGCCAGACTTTTTAGGTGGTGGGGCGTAGCCACCAGACTCAAAATACTGGTACGTCATTAATAGGCTAGCCTAGCTAAAAAAAGTTACCTCGTGAAACCCATTGCAAATTGTTCGTTATACTCAAAGGACAAACGAATGACCATTGCCAGACTTTTTTTTGGTGGTGGGGCGTAGCCGCCAGACGACCCCAAAGACCCGACTTTTCCCAGCTAGGATAGCCTAGCTAAAAAAGTTACCTCGTGAAACCCATTGCAAATGGTTCGTTATACTCAAAGGACAAACGAATGACCATTACCAGACTTTTTTTAGTGGTGGGGCGTAGCCGCCAGACGCCCCCAAAGACCCGACTTTTTTCAGCTAGGCTAGCTACAAAAGTTACCTTGTGAAACCCATTGCAAATGGTTCGTTATACTCAAAGGGCAAACGAATGACCATTACCAGACTTTTTTAGTGGTGGGGCGTAGCCGCCAGACGCCCCCAAAGACCCGAGTTTCCCAGCTACTAGCCTAGCTCAAAAAGTTACCTATGAAACCCATTATAAATGGTTCGTTATACTCAACGTCTGGCGGCTACGCCCCACCACCAAAAAAGTCTGGCAATGGTCATTCGTTTATCCTTTGAGTATAACGAACAATTTGCAATGGGTTTCACGAGGTAACTTTTTAGCTAAACTAGCTTAATAATGAGTTGACGTACCAGTATTTTGGGTCTGGCGGCTACGCCCCACCACCTAAAAAGTCTGGCAATGGTGTTTCATTGAATCTTGGGCTACGCCCGATAATATCCTACCGATTTTACGAGGTAACCTTTTTAGCTAGGCTAGCCTAATTATGGGGGGCCCCTTGCATGACCCTCCTGACCACACCCACCACCAATAACCAGCCAGACTTCCATTTCCATACTTAGGGGCATATACACTAAATAACTATTTACAAGAAAATTGGTAACCTTTTTAGCTAGGCTGACCCTCGCTGGCTCCCGGTTTAATAGTACCGGGATCGAAAGCAGACGCATTTCCGAGATCCCGATCTTATCTTATATTCAATATTATTTTGTATGTGGAAACAAACACACATGCGTTGTATACCTTGTCAGGACAGCACTTAAATATGACAGTATGTAGGAAAGCGTTAATTCCCAAAGAGCTATACATTACCGGAAAAAATAGACAAGTTTCACCGTTTCTAGACTTATCTTATTTCATCTTATCGTATATTATCTTATCTTATCTTGTTATTTCTTATTCTATCTTATATTATATTTTCTTATTTGGTATACAGAAACTGACACACAGGCGCTGTACGATGCCTTGTCGGGACAGCACTCGAACATGACGGTGTATCTGAAAGCGTATATTCCCGACGAACTACATTACCGGGAAAACAGACGAGTTTCCCCGATCCTGATCGTCATGGACCAAGGTTGGCACGTTTGGACCAACAGATCCATCGCTGGCAATTGGCAAAGTAAGTCGCAAACGTTGCATGCAGCTTGTTTAAGTTTGTCCGGATACGTCAATCAGACGAGGGGTGCCATCTTAAGAATGCCTTGCGCACGTTGCAAAATACACATTGAATTGAATTGAATTGAAGTTCGGTTTTATTGCAAATAAGAATCGTTAAATCCACAGATTAAAATTGTTATGTTACAAAAGAATACATTACAAATACAATTAAAATATATATGCAACAAAGCACAATTAACACAGTTAAAAATACTAAATGCATTTTAAAAATACAAAAACATTACAAAAGGAGTGGTAATAAAATGTAATGCAAATAATTATAATAAACTATTTCACTTTTCAATTATAATAAATCAATTCAATACAATATCATGTTTCAGTTCAATTAAAATACTAATTTAATACCAATATCATAAGTGGCTATAAAAACAAAGAAGCTATATTCAAACAAATTGTATAAATATTGTATAACGTTCTATAATTATTAGTAAGAATAAATTATAAATTTGAGAGACTAATAAAAGCTAAAATGGATACTATTTACGAATAACAAATTAAGCATGTACAAATATAAAATATGATTCAATGGAAATTTGCAAGCGTAAAACAGCGATTTTTGTTGAGTTGTGTAGGCTAGTATACAAATCAACATAACCAATTAAAAGAATGAGAGTAATAATTAACATTTGCATACAGGCAAACAAAAATCAAAGAATTTTGTTTAGTTGTGCAGGCCAGTATAAATGCCAAAAAATAATCAATTAAAAAGAATAACAGAAATAATAAACCATATTGCAACTATAAAAAGTTAAAATAAATTAAAGTAAAAGGGGATTTCATTTATGTAATATAATTTTAATATAATTGCACAGTCATATAAATTTAAGTATTCAGAGTGATATTGATATAATTGATACATGCAATGTGATACATGCAATGGCACAGTGTTTGTAGTACATGCGCACGGACTAGTCTGCATGGTCTAGTTACCATGGTTACAAATGTGCGGACCTCCCTCTACATCTCCATGTTTTATGCATGAAAATCTTTCAAGGGAATAAGTAACATTGTCAAAATCCATAAAACTTACTTAAAACTTAAGTGGTTCTCTCATTGTGCTCCCCATTCATTCGCGTGCCTCCAAACAGTCCGACCACGCTCTGCCATGAACTGGATACGGGCATTGGGGTAACTAACCATTAAAGGAGAAGTTTCCCCACCTACAATTTACTTTTGATTCGCTACACATTGAATTGAATTGATCATTTATTTCAAATCTCATAAAAACAATAACATTAACAAATCACAACAAAATTTACAAAGTTTAACAACAGATAAATACAATTATGAGAATGAGGAGACAGCTAGAAAGAGCAAAATAGCCTTATTAATGCTGCCACCGAATATATAAAATTGAATTAAGACTTTCCTACATAACTTACACATATACAACATGAAAAGAAAACAAAAACAAAAAACATACACAATATAAAATTTAAAATGGCCTGACCTGAAAAAAACAAACAGATTTACTGTAACAAGATTAATCTATATCTTCATTTAAAAGCTGATAGAGTGGGGCTTAATTTTACATGTATTGGTAATTTATTCCAGATTTTTGGTCCTTTAAAAAAGATTGAGTTCATGGCTACATTATTATTTACACGTGGTAAGCTATAAGTTAATTGATTTCGCATATTGTATGTATACTTATCGGAATTAAGATGAAACAAATTTGAAAGACTACATTGGATCAAATCTTTAATTGGGATTAAAACATAATTTCATGCAAATATGTCCAACGTTTGCCCTCTGAGCAAAGGAGGGGCATCATTCAAAGTCAATCGCTGTATGGGCTAACCCCATTCATCGCGTACAGCATGGAGGCTGCTATTATATTGTTAGCTCTCGCAGCTCGCAGGGATTGTGCACAAACACAAAAGAGTAGTTCGTGTTTGACGACACATTTTTGAGCGAACAATTCTAAATCCGAGCTACATAAACATCAATGGCAGCCTCCATTTTTTAAAGGTTCGAAATTAAACGATCTATCACACAAATCGACGAACGGGCGGTGAATTAAGACCTAATCTAACTGGCTTGCTGACGGCATGATTTAATTTCCTTTGGGAATTTTACCACACACCCCCTTTTATACTAATTCAACAATATTGATTAATAAGTTTGGCCAAACAAAAATTATTTTTTTTGTAATTTCCCCAATATTGTTATTTGGCTTTAATGGCAAATTTCGAATAAATAAAAGCTAATTGGGATAAATTGTATAATACTTTAAAGTGAAACCAGTAAAGTGTCTAACTCCACGAAAATTACTTGGAGCTTCCTCGTTTCTCTTCTACCGTGTTGTTTAGCTTATGGTAAGAGAATAATAAAATAGGGTTAGATTTTTTAAAACCCCCCTTTAGTATGACGATATCTATCATTGATAATCATTCAGCTCAAGAGCGTTAATAACCGGTCATAAACCTCATACACGTTATACAGTAATTCGTTGTAAAAGCATACGCATATTTTCGCTTTTTTAACAAGGAAAGCAGTGTTCCCTTTCAACGAAACTTTCACACATCATTCGGACATATCTTACAATGATTTTGGTATAGGATTGAAGTCTCAGATGTAATTTTGGGCAATATCTGACACTTTACAGGTATAATTATGAATTTTACTCTATTTGCAGGATACAACGGAAACCATGGCTTCCGCCCTTCCGTTCGTGACATGCATGCCATCTTCATCGCATCCGGGCCTGACTTCAAGTCGGGCTACCAATCCACAGACTCATTCGAGGCCACCGAAATCTACAACCTCATGTGCCACCTGCTCGACCTAAGCCCCGCCCCTAACAACGGGACGCTCAGCAACGTTGATTGGCTGCTTGCGGACAGTGTCGCTACGACCGAGCCAACGGCTACTGGCCAGCGCGCCACGGCCAATCCATTCCTGACTGCGCTGTTGATGATTGCGGCCACCATGGTTCTTCGATGCATGTAATTTGCGAACGTAAAAGGAGTGCTTCCGTAGTGTAATGGCGTAGTGCAGTGTAGTTTGTTAGGGCAGGGCACTAGAATTAGTCTCAGTAGACCACCTTTGTTTTTCATCTACTGTAAATATGAACATAATTGGCTGGATAATAATAATAATAATAGTAATAATAATAATGATAATAATAAATTCAATTTTTATAGCGCATTATAATGCACAATGCATTCCATATGAGGTTTATGTATTAAAACGATGGTTTAAAAAAATAGTTAAAAACTAAGTAGCGAAATGAAAATGAATTGGAAGAATGTACACCTTTTACTTATTACCGCGAGGTTCAGCTACTTATTTGCTTTTAATTATTAAACACCAAATAAAGGTCAATATTCTCAGAAAGTGAATTTTATTTGGTGCCGCTTGTTATCAAGCACCAGCAGCCGTAGCATTAGAAATTAGTGAATTTTATTGTCACTGTCTAGTACTTGTAGCTATTGAAACTACATGTACCTTTGCAAATTGAGAATATTATTTTGGACCGCCGCGCTGGTTAGCAAGCGCCAACGGCGGTATAACTACAAATTACAAGTAGCAAATGATATTGACACCGTCTACTTTTCTACAAGCGGCACTTCATTGTTTGCACAAACCTCTTTTGACATGCCTTTGTGAATTCCAGCCATTGCGTTCAAGTTTTGTCTTTTCATCTTCTGTATTTCCATTTTCGTTCCTATCTTTGCCAAAGCTTATTCATCTGTCACGCACGTATTACTTAGCAAATTTCAACTTTAGACTATTTTTAAAGCAAAGACAGTTAAACTGACATGTGATTGTCTTCACTTTCGGTCACATCTCGGCCAAATGGGCTGACACTCAGCCCTGGAATTGTCATAGATTATTTTGATTTTAGCCAAGTGTATTAAACTAAAATATTGTCTGCCCACTTAATCATTGTTTACACAGGCATGACAGCGACGTCGCCAAGCTTCAATAATAATGTTAATCAATTTTTACCTGGGTTTATAATTTGTGTAATATAGAGTTACAATTATGAATGTACTAGCGTAGTCGAATCATTTATTGTGACTTTATAAAGCTTTTGAATCGGTGGTTAGATTTAAAGATGTACTTGTAATGGTATATTTCAGAAGTAATTCAGTGTTTTAATATACAAAATTAACTCTTTGATTGGTAGCCCGTTTCAACATATATGTATATGGTCAAATGGATTAGTAGTGTTATGTGCGTATAACTGTAGTGTTCGTTATATTCGTAAGTAAACATAGTGGCCGGTATTGTACTAAAATTATCAACTTAAGCTAGACTAAAAGACACAGAAATTACCGGTAACCATTTAAACCAATTCACATCTGTGGAATTTGACAATTACATTGATGATTGTCATGCACCCCTTCGATTGTTCTCCTCATTGGACATCCCCATAAAGGGATGCTTGACATTCCAATGAAATGGTTGAACATGTCACCAGTAATATCACGTCAGAGGACGTCAGAGGACATATTGGCCCGTATTCACAAAGGAGGTTTGTACAAACCATGGTTTAAACCATGGTTTACATCTATGGAATGCTAATTATAAACTGATGGAGAGAGAATGTAAATTCCTTACTTGTTAACAATGTTGATTGTACACATTCTCTCTCCATCAGTTTACAATTGGCATTCCATAGATGTAAACCACGGTTTGAAACATGGTTTGTACAAACCTCCTTTGTGAATACGGGCCTATATCACTGGTGGCACGTACGTTTAACCAATTCATTGGAATGTTAGTCTAATGAGAAACAATTAGCTTTTCAAATATGATCATTAAACAAAATTACATTTTTGCATTAATTGGAAACAGAGAGATCCAGTGAAAAGAAAATATCGTGCATAATTTGATACGATTTATCCCATATTTTACACAAATACACTCAAATGATATCCTCTGCTAAATAATTAATTGTACTGTCATTTATGTGAGAAAGAGAGATTGTTACAATAAGTAATAAGTCAACTGCATGACTTGGTAAATAAAATGGATTTTCCACTACCTGACTACAGTATCCTTGAATTCAATAGCATGAAATTAATCTATTGTTGTTACTTTGCTGATATGTCCATAATCTGATGAATGATTGATGAAATATGTATTTTTGTGTTCCACGGTAAAAAAAAAAAGAAATAGGTCATGATGACCCGAGTAAAATGCAAAGTGGTTTTTGCTAACTCACTGCACTTACTACACAGTTATAAAATGTTACCCCAAAATAATATTCTTATAGATGTTCAATGTTCAATGTTCAATGTTTTATTTCTCATGTCACCCTGTCGTAGGGTATTGAAGAAAATCACATTTAGCACAATATAACAAATATATACAGATATATATACACATATTCAAAACAAAAGAAAACTAACATGTAACATAAAACAAACAGGAAGTAAGTTAATTGCAAATTTAAAATCGATCAAAAATATAAACTTTCGAAAATGTGAAGATCATTGAGATGATAAACTCGGTCTTGTCAAATTTAATTTCCCTATACCTTTACTAAAAGGTGATATTACTTTAAGGGTGAAACCGCTATGCAATGATGACCAAATAAATGAACAGTGATACTGACAAGTTAGCAGGAAACTATTAATAATAATCTAAAGTAAGTTTGTAAAAATGAACTATTCCAGAATCAATATAGTAATATACTTAACTTTCATAATTATGGGGGCTAAATAATCATTATAATATGGTGTGAAGACGATATTTAGCAAACAAAGACAAGTAAATAAAACGCAATCGCAATATTTATAATAATAATAAAGAAGTACAAGAAAGAAAACAAGGTCAATCGCAAGCTATGAATTGACCAAGGAAATGTTACTATCAAGAGAATGCACAACGGCTATTGAAATATCAATGCAGTAGAGAAGAAAAAAAAAACAAGAGCAAAAACTATTTACATACAACAAAGGTACTTGTTCAGATCATGCAGTAAACGTGTGCATCAACATATTATAAAAGACTATAATACTTTCCAATCTACCACTATTCGTCAATTTGAAGGATAATCATACATACTACAAATCAGCGTTGTGGCTGCAGACTTTAACTATTTCTTATAGAGTGCCATTATGATACAACATAATTTTGATACATTTGCTAATTCCCTATGATTTACACTATTAAATAACTGACTCATTTTCATTACATTCGGTCTCACTCTATAGTATGACTTTATAAAGGTCTTTCTTTCATTATCTAGTACTGGACATTCAAATAGATAATGAAATTCATCCCCTAATTTATTATTGTTACAAAGCTCGCATATGCGATCCTTTCTTTCGATTCCATTATATCTTCCAGTTACTACAGGCAATCTGTGATTTCCACATCGGAGCTTTGCTAAAGCAATTCTCAATGAGGGCGGCATTAATATCAAATATGGTTCCATAATTACCTTACTTTTAAAAATTCGGTAATTTAAACAACATGTACTATCGTTAATTTTACAGTGCCAATTTTGAGAATATGTATCACTTAATCTTAGTTTAAGGGCTGATTTCACCCATGAACTACTTACTTTTTCATATTCATACCACAAATTTGACATACCTAATTCATGCAAAACAGTATGTACATATCGAGTCCATTTAGAGGAAAATATATCATTATCTCGCAGGAGTTTCAAAATATTACACACTGTCGTTGAATACTTGACTTCTTTACCAGATATAGTTCTAAACCAATAGTTAACCATTCTTTCTTTTACAACTAATGATACTTCAAACCGACCTAATTCACCCAGTGCCATGCTATTCATCGTACTTTTTCTCAATCTTAACAATTGCTTACAATATTGTGCATGCAAGGCCTCGATCTGCGCAATATTTTCAAAACCCCAGACTTCACTTCCATAAATAAGTACGGGCACCACTATCCGATCAAAAAGTTCTACCTGTATGTCTAAAGGAAGTCTTAACTTCCGAGATTTTATTATCAGACTATACATAGCTCTTTTAGCTTGAGTAATTTGCTTGTTCTGGGCTTTTTTGAACGTATTGTTATAATTAAACACTACGCCCAGGTATGTGTACTCATCAACCACCTCTACTTCTTCTCCGTCAAACATAAACGGTTCATATTTTTTTACTTTTCCTTTAGAAAAAATCACTACTTTCGTTTTACTAACATTAACTTTTAATAACCACAATTTACAATATTCACTAACGGCATCCAATGCTGATTGTAATTCACGTTCATTGGTTGCTAAAACTATCGTATCGTCTGCATATAATAATGAGAAAAGTTTCATAAACACTTCAATTCCATTATTGGACATTGCACTTTTTAGTTTTTTGGGCAACAAATCAATACCGGGATATCTATCTTTAATAAATAATTCAAAATCATTTATGTACAATGCAAAAAGTAAGGGGGATAAATTCTCCCCTTGTCTAACGCCAATGTTGCAACTAAAGTAATCAGATCTTTGAGAATCTTTCACAACACATGATTTCAAATTTGCATACATATTATGAATAACTTTAAATAGTTTTCCTCGAATGTTTTGCTGTAAAAGTTTACACCAAAGTAATGTTCGATCTATCGAATCGAATGCCTTTTTGTAATCTATAAAGGCACAGTATATTCTTTTTCTGTGAGATAAATACAAATCTAGGATCGAATGAAATACAAATACGTGATCTACAGTCGAATATCCCTCTCTAAAACCTGTTTGTTCCTCACCGATTAAATAATTCTCATTCAAAAATGTACTTAATCTATTATTTATTATTGATGTAAACAATTTCCCAATACAGCTTAAAAGTGTAATACCACGATAATTGTCAGGGTCGTTCGGCGACCCTTTCTTTTTATAAATTGGGCAAATTAAACCTATAGTCCAATCAGTTGGTATAATTCCAGTGTCCAAAATTATATTAAACAATTTAGTGATTACTCTAATTAGAGATTCATTACTATTCTTTAAACATTCATTTAATATTAAGTCTATGCCACACGCTTTATTATTTTTTAACTTTTTAATCTGACAAACGACTTCTTCGTCACAAATCGGTTTATTAAAATCATAATTGTCGTTTGACACTAAAGCATATCGATCAAAAGAAAAATCTTCCTTTTCATCATATTCATGTAATGTATCTTTTGTATTCAAATCCCTAAAATGGGATTCAAATGCTGAAATACCAATTGTATTTTTGTCCTTTTTATCTTTTACTTTTAAATTTAATATTTTCCAATATTCTTTCGGATCTTTTGATTTTAGAGCACGAAGCTTCTTATGTAAATCCTTAAGATACATATTGCGTTCGTGCTTTAATGTTTTCCTATACAATAACTTCACGCTCTCAAACTTTTCCTCATCATCTAGACTACCTTTTGAACGTTTGCAATTTTTCTTAAGTTTCAAAAATTGAAAGGAAACAGTTTTCGTAGTCCATCCCAGCAACAAGTTCAGAAAAATAGGTTTTCAAACAAATTGCATAATTGAAAAACTCATCACCACACTAAAGAACCCGTATTCATGGGTCTGCAGAAAAGACTAGCTTTTGTCTAGGAGGCAAGCGTCTTCCGATATATATTCTATTGTCAGATTGTCTCAAAACGTACGCGTGCATAGAATAGGCGCATATTATGCAGACGTATTGCGCATACGGAACCGTGATGCCCTGTTGGTTCCGTAAGTGTTGGTAAGTAATTGGATTGTTTATGACTCACACAACCTGTTGCAAAGTGTTGGACATCAATTTAATATCAAACAACGGTCCAAAAACATATATCGTGTGTTGTTCATTGCGTGCTTGTTCCCTTTAAATCATAAGTTGTTGTTTTTTTATAACGAAAGCGACATTCTGATAAACCAAAATCTGTTCCATTTTCTTCTGGTAATACGATTACAATGAGAAAATGTGAGAACCACAAACATAATCTAGGTAAATTTTGTGTGGATTTTCACAATAAGATTGATCTTGTATCGCATAATAAATCAACCGTGTCCCATTCAGTTCACCGTTAATAAATCGTCTTTTCATTAAAAAAAAAATGTTTGCTTTAAAACTGCTAATACAAAGCGTCTAGACGCATAAATATTGCCGCCCCATTAAAAGCGCTCGGACTTTAGATCCAACACGCACCTCGATTTCAACAACAGTTTGCAAAGGCGCTCGAGGTAGGAGTCGTGGGAAGTTGACCTTGAGGTAATAATGTATAATCATTGAAATCACTCGAAATCCAACATACGGCGGAACTGCATGTAGTTTGTAGAGCGTGTATACAAATACGATTTCATTTGTATTTCGATAGTTTTAGGAGATTGACGTTTAGTCTAAATCATATTAACCGAATATTATAATCTATAGACATGAAACTACGGTTTGTTAAACCCTTAGTACTCCTAACACTGGTAGTGTTGATTCGATGTGATTCGTCATTTGCCTACGCCGATGACAATCCTCATGCTCCTCACCGAAGGAGTACGGATCGGGATTCCCGAGAGAGTGCCAGCGACGATGACAACAATCTTTTACTGCTCGTCATCTTCGACGGTTTCCGTCCCGACTATCTCGAGAAGACGGACACGCCCAATTTCGACCGGCTGGTCGCAGGAGGCGTCAAACCGGCGAGCGCCGTTCCCACGTTTGCGACTAAGACGTTCTCGGGACTATACACCATTGTAACGGGGCTCTACCAAGAGAGTCACGGGATTTTGGGTAGGTATTATTTTGTTTTGCGCTCTTATACAATATAAGGAAACAAAACTTGCGCGCCCGGGACACAACAGGGCGGGACCAGTACATACATTGATAGTCCAGTCAAAAGTCCCCCAAAATTGAAGTGTAGGAAGTTGGTTTAATTTGCAAATTATTGTTATAATAGAATATTGTTATTTTCAATGCAGTCTTACATTTCTTTACAAGAGTTGACCTCCCAAAGTATAAAAAGGTATTTGTCCGCATTCATCTAACATGATGGACTTAAAATAGCAATGCATTTGCATAATAGGTAAATTAGATATCGTTATAATAAAAAACATTAATTTACAATATAATTTTGTTTTGCATTTTTGTGCACGATTAAACCCAAATCATTCTGAAAATAATTGATTCACGTTCAGCTATAAACAAGCTACTAACAACATACGTCGCATAATATGCTAATTATCTATTGCTGGAATGGAAAACTTTGATTTTCAACGTACTTTTGAATTTAGATACAAGATTATAGCCACAAATTTGGAGGAAAAAATTGAATTATGCTTCAGGATCGACTCATCTGTACTTATAATAGAAATGCATTTTGCATAACCTGCAAATTATCTATTGATGGAATGGAAAATCAAAGATTTTCAACGTATTTTTGCATTGAGATGCCCGATTATACGAAAAGTGAAAACTATTTTTTTCCTTCAAATTGAGCTTACCTGATGGAATAATTTGTACTTATATATAATAACGACACAATTTGCATAATAAGCAAATTATCAGTTGTAAAAATTGAAAACTTTGATTTTAACTTATTGTTTGCCCTGAGATGCGGGATTAGAACAACAACGTTACACTGCAAAAACGCTGTTCAAAATTTCGTTGTTCAGAATGTTGTTGTTTAAATTTTGAGCAATATTGTTTAAATGACAGACTGAGTGTTCTAAACAGACACTGTTCAAAACACTAGGTCTAGTTGCAGAAAATTTTTAAACAATATTGTTTAATAAAGCCAACCAAGGCTTTTACGTTACGCGCACACATAATTTCATCATGGCGGATAACTATACCGTCAAGACTTTGGAGGAGTTTGGACTCGCTGAACTAATTGACGTATTCAGAGGTGAGAATTTAAACTAATTATTTAGCAATCTGAACGATTTTATACTTAAGACATTTTGTGCTTGCTTTGACATCTAAGCGATGTCTACATTACTGCCAATCCCGTCCGCAGTGCAGTGACCGAAGTTGCACGGAATGTACGCGCCCGCGGAGGCAGCTAGCTAGCGCAGCGAGCGTTCGGCCCGTCCAGAGCTGCGGCCATGCCGATCCTACCCCGGTAGCTAGGTAGAGCGAGCGCTCTATGCATGCCGTACGCGTAACTTTACGGGTAGTATACCGTAAAGGCTGTACAAAATTCTATTCCGTGCAACTTCGGTCACTGCACTGCGGACGGGATTGGCAGAGTCTATCTTAATTTATTCTGTATTGTAGACATAGCTTAGATGTCAAAGCAAGCACAAATATGTCTTAAGTATAAAATCGTTCAGATTACTAAATAATTAGTTTATATTCTCACCTCTGAATACGTCACTTAGTTCAGCGAGTCCGAACTCCTCCAAAGTCTTGACGGTATAGTCAACAGTTTTTTAAACAACAACATAAAACACCTGACTTTTTTAAACAATAGTTTTAAGCAACAACTTTGAACAACTGACTTTTAAACAATATTTTTGAACAACACTTTTAAACAACGGACTTTTTAAAACAATATTGTTAAAGAAAGCTTAAACAACCATTCTGTTTAAAATCTATTGTTTAAAAAGTTGTTTAAATTTGTTAACAACTTACTGTTTAAAGATTAAACAATCTTGGTTGTTCAAAATTTTAAACAATATTGTTAGGGGGACGGGCTTAAACAGCATTTTTGGCTGTTTAAAAAGTTTTTTTTTTTTTTTGTGCAGTGTAGGAAATCATTTGTTCAAGTTCAGCTAACATGATGGACTCATCTGTACAAATTATAAAACACAATTCGCATAATATGCAAATTAATAAACTTTTGCTAAGAAGGGCAGCTTTGATTTTTAACATACATGTATTTGGGATCTAGACGAGCGTTTAAAACCACAATTATGAAATTGAAATCCAAATCCAATGAGAAAAAAAACATTATTTTTTTAATGCAATTTAACATGAAATTTGTTGGTCAATTAGACGCTCTCTTGTAAGGGGCTAGACAGAAAATCCGTCTCGTTCTGGAGGGGTCCTTCAATATTATGACGTCATGCAATCCCCTCCACCACGAGAGAGCAGGTGATCACAAGAAATCCTCAAAGAACCCTCGAAACATTGTCTGATCTTTTCGGACTAGTAAGGGGCTTGCAATAATACATGATCCCGGATAAAAATTATTTCTTTTATTATAGTTCCTATATTATTCATGTATGACGACTATCATTATAATTGTGGGCCATAATATTACAAACTGAACCTGTTTATATTGTTTAAAAAAATAATATTGATTCATCACCATCAGTATTATAAGTGATAAAGAACAAGGAAGAACAGCATCTATGGAAATGTACAAACATTGCAAATAACTAGCACAATGAATATGGTTCAGTTTGAAACATGAAGACTCCCCAAAAAGGGATGAACATGACGTATATAGAGATTATACTGTTATTATTTGTAGTTTCCTTTGACAATTAGGTTGATTCAAGGAGGCACAGCCACTATAAACATACATTACATTATAGAAAACCTAAACGAATAAGATAGATGAGATTATACACGTAGAAATACAAAGTTAACTAGACTCATTAAAACAGTCCTTACTTATGTTGCTATTATTTGAAATTAAATATGCATATTGTTATAGAGTTCGGCCACATGAAACTCTCCTATATACAGACGTATTAAAACAAGAAAGAAAAAGAGACAAACTTGCCGAATTATTGAAATCAATGAATCAAGAGGATATTATCACCTACGAGTTAATCTATAAAAGCAGCAGCAGTGCTCGATGAAAGTGGTAATCACTTTGATTTTGTAATATTTCTTAAAAATGAAGAAGCAATTGAGAACATAATACAATTATGAATTATGTTGTTTAACATAGGATCAAGGATACGTATATGTATGTTATGTGTCAGAGGCGTCGATCCCTTTTTTGCGATTGGGGGGAGGGGGATTTCCGGAGTCATCAATGAGATAGCTATAGAAGCACCACATTGGCACGCCCAGAATGAAGACTGCCGGGGGAGGAGGGATAGGCAGATAATATTTTTTTTTTGCCACCAGGTGAATAAGTTTAAGTCCATTATGTGTAAATCAATGTACCATACTCCAACGCATTGCAATTCCAACGCATTGCAATTCCAACGCAATTCGTTTCGCTCTAAACTTCACGCATCATGTCTCTGCGTGGCTGGCTTCGCTATGTTTGCGAAAACAGTTTGAACAATTCTCATTCAGCTCATCATAATGGTCATGACATGCATGGGAACTCCCTGCCCTGGTTACATGCACGCACCCATTGGTTTGAGCCCCCCCCCCCCCCCCCCCCCCCCACAACAATAACATGCATTGGTTAACTTTTAATGTCTAAATCGTAAATATGGGTTTTAATTTGAATCTATTATTTCCACTTTTAAAAGGGATCGTGATATATTTGAACCCTCTTTGTGTGCTTAACTATAAAGCATGACTTGTCGAGCGATAAAATAATGAAAGCCTGGGACGTTTGATGCAAAACTGCATTGAAATATTTTTTATTTATCCCTGAACTGTATGGGTTTATAATAAAAAGAACTCTTTTCATCGGCAACTATGTTTGTCGTGAAAGCACCTTTTTTGTTTGGCTCGGTATTAACAACTTTGGCCAATATTCTGTTAAATGTATCAACTTAAGCTAGTCTAAAAAAATAAAAAAAATAAAACCGTTTCACACCTGTTGAATTTGACAAGAAACAATTTTGGGGCAAACATATCGTTTTTTTTAACGAAAAAATCAATAATTGAGTGACAATTAGGAAAAATCTCAAAACTCTTAAAGGGACTGTCCGCCTTTTACAAATCGTCTGAACAGTTTCATGTAGACGGATGGGGATGAATGTAACACAGCAAAACAAAATTCAGATCGAAAAGCCCTGTAATTTGGATTCTACGAATGAAAAACGAATGCGTTCCCAAACCAACCTATACATCGGTTAATAAAGTCGTTTTTAACTGATTTAGCATAATATTACAACAATATTGTACTTATTATTGTAAAGGTATTGTGAAGCCGATTTTGTAAAGGTATGTCACGGAAAAAGGTGTCGAAAATGAAGAATATACAATTACATGTAGTCAGTTTTAGCGAGGTTTGGATATTTTGTTTAGTATTCACTTACGCCGTTGTTGATCTGTGCGCGGGTCACGTAGCGCGGGTCTGTGAGCGGGTCACGTAGGGGTCACGCGCAGCAACGTGGTACTCCGTGGAATCCGTGTGCGAAATTTCGCACCGGATGAATACTCGTATAATGCGGATTAAACGCTGCCAGTCGTTTTATTATTTTGAGGTCTATGACTCCACAAAAAAGAGATTTCAAGCTCTAATTTTTCAGGCATGCTGTTAAATGACATTTTCTTTCATATAAGACAACCTCGCAACTTTTTTAATTTGGCTTGCAAAAGGGGGACAGTCCCTTTAATGACAAGAAGAAACAACAGGAATTATGACAAAAGACAATGTTCATAACACGAAAAATAACTGAAGTTCAAGACAAAAATCTAATTATGAACTTTGTACAATTTCTTCAAGGAGTTGCCTATATACAGATGAACATAATGTATGGTCAAATTGAGTAAACTTTATAAAATAAAAGAATAGAGCATAATACACCGATGATCAAAACGTTTGAAATGCATACATTTTCGAAAAATATAACACTCTCACGTTCTTGTTATCATTGGGGCCTATGAAAAGGCACAGTTATCGCAACCCCCGTCAGATAAGCTAACTGCCTTCGTAACGCTGTCGCCTCCCGCCCCGCGCGTTCCTTCTCTACCATGGCCCTGGGAAGCGGGGGTGCTGCACAGGTTGACACAGCTACCGACCTGGTCCGGTGCTGGAGCGGGGCAGGCGCCTTCCTTTGTGGCTTTAGATCAACAAACAACAAATCAAGGGCTTCATTCTAAAAAGCGCTAAATCCACTTATTTTAATTTGGGATGTTTTGTTTTTGTGTACACATGTCTATGAAAATATAAATGAAAATGTTCAAATTTTGTCTACGATTACGGACTTTGTCTTTAGAAATTATGTTTAGCTAGCTTCGTAGCGTATGATTGCACCTATGTTATGAATTCAATTTTGATAAAGGGTTGATTCAGCGCCTTTTGGAATTAAGCTCTTCACATTTAAGAATAATGTTTATATTAAACCAAAATAAATACTAACATTATATGTGGACACATTACCAGATAATAAGTTGACGATTTATTAACTATTCCTTCTCACAACCCATAACGGACATACATGTACGTATACAATAGGGTCACTCAAGCTCCAACCCGGGCCACTTCACGGGCCAGGCAGGCAATGTACTAATTACAGTCGTAATGGACGACAATGGCAGGAAATCTTCATCAAATATTTTGACAGATCGGAAAGATTTATGAATCGTTTTCTAGGAGATATTATAATCTACCAGGCTCCATTAGTGAATAGAAAATTAATCTCATAGATGCATGTGGTAGCTGATCCGATTCTAAGAATGTAACACCTGATCGTATTGTAAAGACATTGTCCCCTTTTTAATCGAAAATGTTAAAGGGGTAGTACAGTTTTGGTAAGGCTGAACTTTAGTAACCAAACCTGGACAGTAACATTATAAACTGATAGTTATAACTCCGCCATGCTCGAAAGGTATACAAAATTACAAACGACTAAGTAAAAAGCCCGTTATCATTCAAAAAGAGCCATTAAAACAAAAGAGGGCGCCCTCTAAAAAGGCATTGGTTTTAACCATTTTTCATACAAAATTATGCATGTGATGTTTTATTGAAATCATGATTAAATAGAGAGATCATCAACAACTATTTGAAAAACGCTTTTGAAAATTTTTGAAAAAGTGTATGCATTTTTTTTTTTTTTTTTTAAATTCATCTAATTATTTGGGCCCCAAATAATTTTCTCCGGGATTTTTGGATTTGCCGATGTGAAATTGCTAAAATTTTCAAGCTCGCTCCGCTCGCTAGCATACATAGTATTTCACAACCTGTTTATATATAACCCTTCATAACGCCATATCATAAGCAATAAAAACGAATATACCCATACAATATTATATTGAAACAAATGGCAATTTTCCGCTGTGAAATGGCTAAAATTTTCAAGCTCGCTCCGCTCGCTCACATACATAATATTTCACAACCTCGGGTGATTATAATTGCCAAGGTTCCCTGGTGTAGGAGGGGGGACACCCCCCTCCCAAACCAGTGGCGGAACTTACGGGGGGGGGGGGGTTTAGGGGGTTTACCCCCCCCCCCCCCCCCCCTTGGGCTGCCAAGTGAAAATGTGTCAGTGGAAAAAGTGAACAAAAAGTGACAAAAAATCACTTCGGGGGTTCTAAATAGCAAAAAAAAGTGGAAAAAAAGATGAAACAAAATCACTTACGGGGGGTTAAAATAGCCAAAAAAAGTCGCCGCTTCGCGGCTCGTGGACGAAAGTGAAAAAAAGGTGAAAAATCGCTTACGGGGGTCCGTTATCTTTATGTTCGAATTTAGCAATTAAATTACACTAAATGTACTAAATTGTACTAACATATCGAACACTGACCTGCCTGTGGTTGTACGCATGTCAAGCCGCATCCATTAGAGCAGCATTTGTTGGTTACATTACACTGCTCATCCACGGTGCACAGGTTGACACAGCTACCGACCTGGTCCGGTGCTGGAGCGAGGCAGGCGCCTTCCTTTGTGGCTTTAGATCAACAAACAACAAATCAAGGGCTTCATTCTAAAATGCGCTAAATCCACTTATTTTAATTTGGGATGTTTTTTTTTTTGTGTACATAAATGAAAATGTTCAAATTTTGTCTACGATTACGGACTTTGTCTTTAGAAATTATGTTTAGCTAGCTTCGTAGCGTATGATTGCACCTATGTTATGAATTCAATTTTGATAAAGGGTTGATTCAGCGCCTTTTGGAATTAAGCTCTTCACATTTAACAATAATGTTTATATTAAACCAAAATGAATACTAACATTATATGTGGACACATTACCAGATAATAAGTTGACGATTTATTGACTATTCCTTCTCACAACCCATAACGGACATATCATGTACGTATACAATAGGGTCACTCAAGCTCCAACCCGGGCCACTTCACGGGCCAGGCAGGCAATGTACTAATTACAGTCGTAATGGACGACAATGGCAGGAAATCTTCATCAAATATTTTGACAGATCGGAAAGATTTATGAATCGTTTTCTAAGAGATATTATAATCTACCAGGCTCCATTAGTGAATAGAAAATTAATCTCATAGATGCATGTGGTAGCTGATCCGATTCTAAGAATGTAACACCTGATCGTATTCTTCAAAATTGTAAAGACATTGTCCCCTTTTTAATCGAAAATGTTAAAGGGGTAGTACAGTTTTGGTAAGGCTGAACTTTAGTAACCAAACCTGGACAGTAACATTATAAACTGATAGTTATAACTCCGCCATGCTCGAAAGGTATACAAAATTACAAACGACTAAGTAAAAAGCCCATTATCATTCAAAAAGAGCCATTAAAACAAAAGAGGGCGCCCTCTAAAAAGGCATTGGTTTTAACCATTTTTCATACAAAATTATGCATGTGTTGTTTTATTGAAATCATGATTAAATAGAGAGATCATCAACAACTATTTGAAAAACGCTTTTGAAAATTTTTGAAAAAGTGTATGCATTTTTTTTTTTTTTTTTTAAATTCATCTAATTATTTGGGCCCCAAATAATTTTCTCCGGGATTTTTGGATTTGCCGATGTGAAATTGCTAAAATTTTCAAGCTCGCTCCGCTCGCTAGCATACATAGTATTTCACAACCTGTTTATATATAACCCTTCATAACGCCATATCATAAGCAATAAAAACGAATATACCCATACAATATTATATTGAAACAAATGGCAATTTTCCGCTGTGAAATGGCTAAAATTTTCAAGCTCGCTCCGGCCGCTCGCTCACATACATAATATTTCACAACCTCGGGTGATTATAATTGCCAAGGTTCCCTGGTGTAGGAGGGGGGACACCCTCCTCCTAAACCAGTGGCGGAACTTACGGGGGGGGGGGGGGGGGGGTTTAGGGGGTAAGTGTGTAAGTTCGATTGTGTTTGTATACTATATAGCGGTCTTATCATGAGGGGAGATGGTAATGATTTCTTTAATTAAGTTAATTAAGGTATGCACCAGATTGCATTATTTCGAGTCCAAATTTGCAAAAGCTCCCTAGCGTGGGAGGGGGGACACCCCCTTCCCACCCCCCTCCCCCCACTCCCCCTGCGGTGCTCCGCTCCCTCGCAGTTGTGCCACGCCCCCAATCCGTTGACCGTATACGTACCACTTTAAAATTCCTTCCGACGGGCCTATACGTAATTATATCTCAGCACCCCCGGTGAAAAAATCGTTCCAAGGGCCCTGTGGCCATATTCATAAAAGCCCGATAGCCTATCTGTCAGCTAGGCCTTATCTCCTTGCCAAAATGCCATTTTGGACGATAACTAGCGGGGAACTCACACAACTCGCTTGGGTGATCACCTTTGTTTTCACAAACCAGTGCACAACACACACGTGCATAGATATGTCTTTAGTAATGTGTGTAGATTTTGCACGCTGTCTATGTCCTTACCATATCGACCAATCAACGAGCGTCTAAGCCCTGTAATACAATAGCCATTTAAAATCTTCGCAGCGGGTTGCTAAATCGTAATTCAAGAAGCACTGCTAACCATACCGATAACAAGCTAACAACTCGGATGATCTAATTTATTCATCGTGGCTGTCATGGTAACATTCCATCTGTTGCAAGTTTGTTTGACATCGCATAAAAGCGCAGTTTACTCGAACGTGTGAATGAACGAATTGTTCCTTATTGTTCCAATCATAAAAGCGTCTTATGTGTTCTACAACGTGATGCAGTAAGGGGGGTAGTAGAACATAATTGTCTTATCTGGGGTAAACGGGGGGGGGGGGGGGGGGGGGGCGGTCACTTGTGTCCAAAACAAAAAGCTTGCTATAATTCCTAAATGTAAGGGTGTTACTGTAGATATGAGCGTGAGTAGGAATTATGTTTTTTTTTCGGGGCGGGGGGGGGGGGGGGGGCGGGGGACGGGGGGGGGGGGGAGGGGGGGAGGAGGGATCACGTGTAAGCACATGTTTTCATAGCCACCCCAATGAAGTAAAACCAAATACATCTCCCTCCTCATTACGATCAAGCTCCGCCACGCTTATAATATGATAGCATGACAAGGGAAACTATTCAATTGCAGTGAAAACAGAAACGAAATTGCATTAAATAGTATTATATATAGATAGATTCATCAAAACAGAATTGAAATCACATACAATCAATCCGAACTGCAAAAGTATGCTAATATGTCACAAAAAGGACAAATAAAGGGAAATTACTCTCCAGATAAAAACATGTAATTTAAGCTGATAAAAGATGTTATTGCTTGCTAGGGCAAACACGGAAAAGTATGTTACTTGGGGAACTATTTTGAACTAACATCACGCTATCATAAAAAAAATCTCTAATATCCCTTATTCGAATATTCCTCTTGCCATGTTCACGATCGCGCAACACGCATATACACACAAAAACCGGGCAGATTGTTACTTGCTAGCAATTTAGAGGTACATCAGAGTACCTCTAAATTTTTGGTCCAGTGTCGCTAAAATTTGTCCTATCTGGCTTTGGTGAATAAGAAAAAATTAGCTGGGTGTTAGGTCGTCATTCAACTTCACGCCTTTGTTGTAAGTCCAACAAAGCTCTATTCAGAACGTCCCGCATAAATAGATTTCAATGCATTTAGTCGGCACCGCAGATCTATTGTTGTAATTGTTCGCATTTCGACTAACAATGTCGTGGAATACCAAATGCTTGTGGAATTTAGACAGATGGGTTGTCATGCTAGGCCAGGCCTTGACTACGATAGCGAATTTAGCCTATCGGCCTTTTGTGAATACCAGTTAAGCCTAGCGGACATCGAAATCGTAATTTGATCAACCAACTAGCTTATCGGGGTTTTATGAATATGGCCACTGTTCTCTACCCGCGCGTATATTGCACAGATTGCACGCACGTAATCCCGCGCGATCAATGGGCATGAAGCCTGCGATTAGTGGGCATGCAGGCATGCAGCGATAGTGGAATTAATGCATTTATATAATCCAATGAAATAACAATGTTAATAATATTTATTTATAAATGTATTCATTTCTCTCAGGGAACAGAATGTACGATCCCGAGTTCGACTCGACGTTCAACCAGGGAACCACGGAGCCTCGCTGGTGGAACTACGGCGGAGAACCGATCTGGGCAACGAATCAGAAGAATGGGGGTCAAACGATTTCGGTGTTCTACGCTGGTGATCGGGTCAATATTTCAGGGTATGATATGTCATTTTGTACAAGTATTTCATTATGCTTGATCAATAGTTATAGTTTATCCCATTGTTGATCTTGGTTGTTCAAAATTTTAAACAACGTTGTTAGAGGGACCGGCTTAAACAGCGTTTTTGGTTGTTTAAAAAGTTGTTTTATTTTGTTTTACTGTGTATGCTGCCCTAATCTTGGCTGGTTTTCTGATAAATATGTGATGTCATAACCAATCGATGGTCTCAAAACATGTTGTTCTAACGGAATTATACGCAAGACAAAATCTAATTTTTCATGAAAATCCCACTTCCCTCTTCTCTTACAATCAGGAATGTAAGTACAAAGGTGATTGTGTTTCCATTTATGGTAAACCTTTCGGGATAATGAACATTATTAAGTTTATCTCCCTAATAATCGGAACCCAGATTTATTTATGTTAGGTTTATATACTGTGCCCATATTGCGCTCTAAATCTCGATCACCGGAAAACTGTTCGATGATTCAATTACGCATGTGTTTGCTCGCGCTGTTAGCGACGTTTATTCATACGATAATACGCTCATTACTACACAGGCTATCCTATGTGCGCACGCTTGGCGGCGCGGGTGGCGCTATGCCACTTTTATATCCTATTATTGCTATCGATTATAACGAATAATGTTAAAGGTGCACCTGTAAAGTGTCTAACTCCACAAAAATTGATTTGAGCTTCCACATTTCTCTTCTACCGTGTTGTTTGGGTTATGGTAAGAGAAGAATAAAATAGGGTTAGATTTTTTTTTCAAATGCCCCTTTAGTATGACGATATCTATCATTAATTATCATTCAGCTCAAGAGCGTTTATAAACGGTCATAAACGTCATAATTTTTATACTGTAATTAGTTTTAAAAGCTGACGCACATTTTCGCTTTTTAACCAGGAAAGCATTATTCCTTTTCAACGAAACTTTCACACATCATTTGGACATATCTTGCAATGAGATTGGTATAGGATTGAAGTCTCAAATGTCATTTTGGGCAATATCTGACAGACACTTTACAAGTGCACCTTTAATCTTCAACTAAAGCATGTATATTATGTGGGGTTTTTACGTAACTGTAAATATTGACTTTGATTCCGCTCTTGTAGTCGTGCGCGTGCGTTTGAGAAAGAGTGTGTATGTGTGTGTGAGCGGTATGTGTGAAGGGTGGGCTTGCAAATGTGTGTGCATGCGTGATTGTGCCTGAGTGTGTTAGTGTGTGTCCGATGAAAGGATACAAGTGTTTATAGTATATTTAATGAAACATTAATAGGCGCTGCGTAAATCGAACACAATTAATTAACATTTCCATCATTATCATTATTCGTATTTCATCAGGCAAACAGCCACCTTCCACGAGCCGGCGTACAACGGATCAGTGCCTTTCAACGACCGTGTCGATAAAGTGGTCGAGTTCATGTCCAATGGGAGCGCGAATCTCGGACTGCTCTACTTTCAAGAGCCTGATTGGACGGGACACGGAAAGGTATAATGATGATGATGAGGATGAGGATAACGATGACGATGCTAATGATTAAGGTGATGATGATAATGATGATGGTGATGACGATGGGGACAATAATTATGATGATGATGATGATGACGATGATTGTGATAATGACGAAGATGATGGTGATCATAATGATGATGAGGAGGAGGAAGAGGAGGATAATGATCATGATAATAATAATGATGATGTCGATGTTGACGGTGATATCGATTTTAATGATTATGATGATGATGGTGGTGGTGATGGTGAAGATGGTGATGGTGATGATGATAATAATATGATTATATATCTTCTATCCATCTGGAATGCAGGGTCCTGATTCTCCCGAACTCGTAGATGTGCTAAAGATGTGCGACGACACTATGGGCTATCTCCTCGACCAGCTGACCGACACCGGCCTCATAGACAGAGTGAATATCATTGTGACCAGCGACCACGGGATGACGAACGTCAGCTCTGAGAAGACGGCGTTTCTCGACGACTACGTCGACAGCTCGCTCTACTTCTACGTGAACAATAACCCCGTGTTCGGGATATGGCCCAATAATGGTAAGATTGATTTCATAGCCATTTGAATTTTTGTGATTTGATATCTTTTACTTAGAACTTCAATTTATCACATTATACTAGTAATCGGTCATCTCATTCTGGACACTTTTTTTTCATCTTACTGGACACTGAAGATGACCACGGATTGACGGTCCGGGGTACTCCCAGTTGGGTCCGGGATGCTCCGTGTTGCCTTCGGCGTCCTCCGTGTTGCCTCCGGCGTCATCCTTTAAGGCCCCGTTACACATTCACGGTACCAACACGGATGAGCTGAACAATAGAATAATAGAACGCTGGTCTCAACACGGAGCTCCCGGTGGCTACAAGGACGTCCACGGTGCCAACACGGAACCAACACGGACGTCCACGGTGCCAACACGGAACCAACACGGACGTCCACGGTGCCAACACGGTACCAACACGGACTGATTTCATCCGGGTTGAAAATTATGCAGGTTTAATTTCCCCTGGTGCGCCCAAGCATCACGCCGGAGGCAACACGGATCACGCCGGATACAACACGGATCAAGCCAGAGGCAACACGAAGCATCCCGGACACAACTGGGTGTACCCCGGTTGACAACAATATGGGCAACATTTGACTGATTGCCATTAAACCAAAACAACAACAAACAGACCGTCAATCCGTGGTCATCCGTGTTGGCATCGTGAATGTGTAACGGGCCCTTAATAAGTTCGCCATTCTTCCGATTACATTTGTTCACATTTGTATGTAGAAACCGACACACAGGCGTTGTACGATGCCTTGTCGGGACAACACCTGAATAAGACGGTGTATCTGAAAGCGTATATTCCCGACGAGCTGCATTACCTGGAATATAGACAAGGTTTACCTATTCCGATCTTATATATCTTAATAATTTTATCTTATCTTATCTTATCTTATCTTATCTTATCTTATCTTATCTTATCTTATCTTATCTTATCTTATCTTATCTTATCTTATCTTATCTTATCTTATCTTATCTTATCTTATCTTATCTTATCTTATCTTATCTGTTCTGTTCTGTTCTTATCTGTTCTTATCTGTTCTTATTTGGTATATATAGAAACTGACACACAGGCGCTGTACGATGCTTTGTCGGGACAGCACCCGAACATGACGGTGTATCTGAAGGCGGATATTCCCGACGAACTACATTACCGGGAAAACAGACGAGTTTCCCCGATCCTAATCGTCATGGACGAAGGTTGGAACGTGTGGACCAATAGATCCATCTCTAGCAGTTGGGCATGTAAGTTGCAATCGTTGGGTGAAGTTTCATTTACATTTCATTATACCCGCGTTGTAATCTTGCGAACGCCTTGCGCACGTTACGAAATGCACACACTGACACAGTGTAATATGTACTTGGCGCAAATAAAACTAGATTAGTTATGACAGAGCCTTATGTTCTGACCGCCCTCTACGTTCCCAAGCATGCCCATCTTCAAATGTGTCGACGTATGGATAGCGGAGCAATTAGGGCTTATTTCGGATGTCACGTCGACATATGCAATAGTACTGGGGCATTGTGTAGCGTCAGTTTGACAATCTGCGCATGCGTTGGCTCATCTCGCCTGTTCACTGCCATGATTCCAGAACGCCAAAAATGTTGCACCAGTCGTCTACGTCGACGTGACAATCGAATCGCCCCGATTTCATGTGTATGAGCGTCAAACAGCGGTGAAAATTGACGCAGGTTTTGAGTCAACTTACTGTTTGTATTGCGCATTGAACACTGTAAGCGTCCCAGCAGTAAATGAGGACCAGCGGAAGGAGAGGGTCAGCATCACCTTACATAATTTATGCTGTGCCCTAGCAAAGAAGCAGGGTTATATTACCCCCTACTCCCATGTATCCTTAACTGTTAGACCATTAGCATATAGAGCTATATGGTTCATTTTGGGTAACTTACCACTGGGTAAACCTACTCTTCTTATCGTGTTTGTCAGACTATTAATGAATAATTATGAATAAATTAAAGCCTAATTGGGATACATGTATGATGCGTGAATAATAATCATGGAAATAATTGATATTATGTTTGCAGGGTTCAGCGGTAACCATGGCTACCGCCCTTCCTACCAGGACATGCATGCCATCTTCATCGCATCCGGGCCTGACTTCAAGTCGGGCTACCAATCCACTGACTCCTTCGAGGCCACTGAAATCTACAACCTCATGTGCCACCTGCTCGACCTAAGCCCCGCCCCTAACAACGGGACGCTCAGCAACGTTGACTGGCTGCTTGCGGACAGTGTCGCTACGACGGAGCCAACGGCTACTGGCCAGCACACCACGGCCAATCCATTCCTGATTGCGCTGTTGATGATTGCGGCCACCATGGTTCTTCGAGGCATATAATTTGCAAACGTGAAAGGACAGCTTCCGTAGAAGTCACAGGTTGCACTTTACTTGCGTAGTCCCGGCGTAGTGTGGTCTTGTTGGGGGGGGGGGGGGGGGGGGGGGGCACTCGAAATTACTCTCTTTAGCCTACATTCTTAAAGGCAAATGCCAGTAATGGGAAACGCCCCACACGCAAAAAATGAAATGTACACTCTTATTACCAACAATGTGAAAGAATATAATTTTACTCATATGGGATTATAAACATTTGGCCAGGAAACCACCTACTAATGGATATATTTGCAAAATTATAAAACTGATTTACAGTAAATTGATCACCAACGCGGAATCGCGCATAGGCCTACGCTACGTGCAAAAGTCCACGTGTTCCGCACATGGTTTCCGGTATGCGGCCATTGGATTTTCCCAATATTTCTGCATGTAACGATGCTTAGGTTAGGATTTTTACCACACAAGTTCTTTTTAATTACTTAATCAACAATATTGATCAATTATTGTGGCCAATATAAATGTTTTCCAAAACTGTTATCCATCTTTAATATTGTATCTACTGTAGATATGAACATAATTTGCTGGAGTTCAAAAACGAGGTTTATGTAAACGATTGTTTAAACAATGGTTCAAAACTATGCAGTCGATGGAGAAAGAATTTTGTTTTCCTTTTAGCAATGTTAAAGCTGTTATTGCTGCCCTACATGCCAGGAGGCATGACTGGGCAGTAAGTATGTTCAAGGTACTTACTTATTTGCTTTTGACGACAAAAAAAGTTCTGTGTTCTCAGATGATGGATTTTATTTGGCGCCGCTAGTTAGCAAGCTCCAATTGTCGCATTATTCGAAAATAGCGAATTGTGCAGCCACTGTTTACCTGTTTATTCAAGTAGCACTTAACAGTTTTAGACCGTGCTTTTTTAAAATTGTGTACAGAAACTTTCTTTGTGAATTTCAGCCATTGTGTGAAAGCATATCGCGTAATATACTCATCAGAATCACGTGATTTATATCATCTCCATTTAAATTTTTGCTCTTACCTTTGCCAAATATAATCCGTTTGGCATACAAGTAAGACTAAGACCCAAGACTATTCGGCAAAGCAAAGACAATGAAACTGACATGTGATTGTATTCAATTTCAGTCATATCTAAGCCAAATGGGCTGACACTTAGCCCTGGAAGAGTCATGGATCATTTAGCAAAGAGTATTCAACTGAAATACTATAATATGTCCATCTAATCAATGTTTACTCATGATAACGAAGTCTTCAAGTTCCAATAATAATGTTGATCAATTTTCACCTGGATTTAGAATTTGTGTATATATACATTTATAATTAGGAATGTACTCGCGTAGTCAAATCATTTATTGCGCGTTTTTACTGTGGTTAGATTTAAAGATGTACTTGTAATGATATATTTCAGAAGTAATTCATTGAATATACCAAGTTACAATATAAATGTTTATATTATGGTCTTTAGTGGATTTAGTAGTGTTATGTGCGTATAATTGTAGTTTGTTATCTTCATAAGTATCATGTTTTAGTTGTAGAGGTAAGTTGTACATGTTACTAAAGTATTTCTGCTCATGATATGATTATACAGTATGGTATTTTGCGTATAATATTTTATATTTTTTTTACTCGATTGATAAAGATAAATTTAATTAGTTTATATGATATATCTTTTAACTATTCTATCAATGATTATTCTTCCCAATAAAATTACTAAAACACTGATGTACACTCAAAAAGTGTCCGATTATTCGTTATCTTATTGCTTTCTATCGCCAAAAAAAAATACGAAGAGGACTGGGTATTTAAAAAAGGCATTCATAAAAACGGACACTGTTTTAATGGTGCAAAAGAGGTTTACTGATCGGGGGTACACTCTATGTATTTTTGTTGGTGTTACTTTTCCCTGGCTATTGTATTGCACCCACCTAATTGGTAGCTACGAAGACGGTAATAATTCCCCCCCCCCCCCCCCCCCCCCTGACGTTCATGAAAAATACGTTCGGTTTACTAATCGGGGCACACTCTATGGCCCGTAACGGTATTCACAAAGGAGGTTTGTAGGAGATGTATACAAACCATGGTTTATCCATGGTCTACATCTATGGAGTACCATTTGTAAACTGATGGAGAAAGAATGTAAACTCCTTACTTGTTTAACAATGTTGATGGTACACATTTACAAAATGCACCCAATAAATGTTTGTCTTCTCACATGTTGAAATTTGCTGGTTAGCAAGCACTAACAGTCATATCATTATATTAGAAATTATAAATTGTTTTACTTGTATACGAGCAGCACTCCATAGATGTAGACCATGGATAAACCATGGTTTGTACAAACCTCCTACAAACCTACTTTGTGAATTCCACCCAATGTATATGTACTTCAAGTAACATTGTCCAAATCCACGAAACGTAATTAGAAATCTTGAGGTTTGCTCATACGGTGTTAAATCCGTATTGCCAATAGAATCATGGAAAAGGGTTTTGGTTTTCAAATGTCCCTTTCGTTAAAAAGATATTTACGATTGAAGGATTCAGATTGTTCACTATCCACTGGGTATTCATAACTGCATACAAAGTCAGTGCAATAAGTTGGGGAATATCATTTTGCATTTTTCTTCATTACTCGGCCTTATTACATCCATTGAACGTGACAATTTCACAATACTCAGAGGACATATCACATCACAAAACATTTTACCAACCATTCATCACTTTTTGCACATTACATGCCAACAAAGTTATTAGATCCCTTTAAACATTGATGCTATCCAAAATAAAGTCGGGGTCACCACTCTCTTTACCATGTTTACCTTTTTTTTAAACTCTGTATACGTCATCGATATTTAAACAAAAATATCGATGGTATAAAAATGTGTGACCGTGTCAAGCCTAAAGATGGCGCGCTTCACAAACAATCGATATGGAGCCAACAAACATTGATACCAACAGACTGACACCGGGCGTTCCAATCAGACCCATCTAGATATATCTGTCATCCCTGACTCATTTTTATCGATTGAGATGTCATATGAAAGAGCAGAAAATTAACTTTTTAGAAGTATGATTGTTAAAAATGATATTAAAATTTGTTTTTCAAATCTATCTCTTTGAAATTCTTTTGGTAGCCCTGCCTTATTTTGTCTTTATTCACTCATACGTGAATTATGTATCATATGAGTGCTATCAAATTAAAGAGGAGGAGCCAAGCTTTCCAAATATGTGTTATGTATTATTCATAATTGTGATTAAGATATGATTACAAATTAATAAATCTCGGTTTCGTTTTATATGGGACGCACTTTATAATGATAACATAAAGTATGTTTTCAAGAAGTGTACGTCTGCATGGTACATTGAATTTGATCAATGGTATAACATGTACATTTTCATTAAAGGGGAATTACCCTTATCCTTTTGACTTACTGGATGTGATGAGAGCATAACTACTATCATTGCTAGTCACTTATTTCCTCATGAATATTCCCGATTATAAAAATAATCAATATTTTATGGACCACTGTCGTCTGCTTTCAATGCCCATAGGAGGCGGCCATTTCTTCAACTACTCGCGGTGAAATGACGTGGCAGGCGGAGAACACAATAGCATTATCGTAACCCGCTATTGTGTTCTCCGCCTGACACGTCATTTCACCGCGAGAAGTTGAAGAAATGGCCGCCTCCTGTTGGCATTGAAAGCAGACGACAGTGGGCCATAAAATATTGATTATTTTCATTATTGGGAATATTCATGAGGAAATAAGTGACTAGAAATGACAAGAGTTATGCTCTCATCACATCCAGTAAGTCAAAAGGCTAGGAGTTCCTTCCCCTTTAATGTGCGGTTGTGTGTTCATGGTATGCCACATGAATTTATGAGTACATGCTTATATGCTTATGGCAGTCTGTGTGTGTGTGTGTGTGTGTGCACCTTTGTTAATGCGTGTGTGTGTGTCTTTGTTGAGGAGAGAGAGAGAGAGGGAGTTTTCTGAATTGGAGTTGTTTCCTACAAACAAGCATAGGCGTACCCAAGGGGGGGGGGGGGGGGGGGGGGGCAAGGGCGTCGATTTCTTCTCGCCATTCGGGGGGATGATTCGTCATTTTGACCATCTCTGGCGAGGGAGCGAAGCGACAACCCAGCAGCGTGCCCGGGTTTTTATGGCTGAAGGGGGGGGGGGGGGGGGGGGGGCAAAGCTTTTGAATTCAGCTGTTTAGAAATTGGAAGATTATTAAGTGCACATTGCAAGCATCATGTTATGAGCTGGGCTTTGTCCAATATGAACTTTAGCCTGATAGATACATATATTGCAAGCATTCTGATGGAACCCTGAATAGCATCAGTCATGGGATACCCACATTGGGAAGCTTATTGGGGGTCCAGGGGGCGGAGCCCCCTGAAGCTTTGGGATTTTAATATCCAGATATAAAGATGTTGTCTATATATAAATATACAGTTAACTATTCTTTAGTTAATTGGCTTTGAATTAGCTGTTTAGAAATTGGAAGATTATTAAGTGCACATTGCAAGAATCATGTTATGAGCTGGGCTTTGTCCAATATGAACTTTAGCCTGATAGATACATATATTGCAAGCATTCTGATGGAACCCTGAATAGCATCAGTCATGGGATACCCACATTGGGAAGCTTATTGGGGGTCCAGGGGGCGGAGCCCCCTGAAGCTTTGGGATTTTAATATCCAGATATAAAGATGTTGTCTATATATAAATATACAGTTAACTATTCTTTAGTTAATTGGCTTTGAATTAGCTGTTTAGAAATTGGAAGATTATTAAGTGCACATTGCAAGAATCATGTTATGAGCTGGGCTTTGTCCAATATGAACTTTAGCCTGATATATACATATATTGCAAGCATTCTGATGGAACCCTGAATAGCATCAGTCATGGGATACCCACATTGGGAAGCTTATTGTGGGTCCGGTGGGCGGTGCCCCCTGAAGCTTTGGGATTTTAATATCCAGATATAAACTATTTAATGAGTACATGGCTGGTACTGGGTCAAATAACCTTAATGGGGGTTCCAGGGGCGCAGCCCCGGAAGATTTTGGATTTGGGCAGTTTAGCATTATCAAAAAGTGGTTTAAAGAAGACTATTGTAACAACTTCCATTCATGAGAGGGGGCAATGCTCCTTAATTTTAATGTTATTATATATTTTTGAACCCCAAATATTGGGGGGGGGATGATAATACAGGCCATCCCCCACCTGAAATATTGGGGGGGATATATCCCCCACATCCCCCCCCCCGTGATCGACGCCCCTGGGGGGGGGGGGGGGGGGGGGGGGGTTACCAATATAACAAGGAAAACCAAAACAATAGCAACAACAAGAGCAATATCTACTGAATCCCATGTATGTTTAGTATAGTTGTTGCTATGTTTCTTTGTTGCACGTAGCCAGTGTTTATAATCACTATAACCAGTAAGTGTGCTCATAAATTATTTTCAGATGTGCGTGACAAATGAAAGAACGAAATGTTATTCTTGTAAACATTATCCTTTTCTAGGCCTCAAAATGCGATTGCTTGTGCCTAAAACGGGTACAAGTGCACGTTTCCATTGCCTTGTTACAAGATGTACGTTTTTTTCAGTTATTACACCTAATAATCGTTGGCTTCTCCCAATATTCCGGTGTATTATACTCGTGCTAGTCAAAAGTAATACGCACACAAACCACAAACAAGAGTTGGGTCGGGAGTCGGCGAGGGACCTTGCCCCCAAAGTGTTGCAGCTTTTGTAGTCGGCGGGTAAACTTGGTAAAGATTAAATATTTTACGCTGTCTACAATGGTGTCTACTCTGTCTACAATACTGTCTAATATGCCTACAATACTGCCTACTCATGATGTTCATATTATCATCTGACATGGTTATTCTGCTGTCTACCAAGTCTTAAATGGTGTATTCAATACTGTCTACAGTGTCCATAATACGTTCAACTGTGTATTCAATACTGTCTACTGTGTCTTTAATATTGTCTACCATGTATACTTGCCCTCTCCACGGCGTTTTGCCACGCCCCATCGCCATATTACTTGTTCTTACATTATGTGGCATTAGTAGCGGGGACGCAGCGAATTCTCTCCCATCCTCCCTCTGTCGGGAGACCGGAGGGTTTCCGATGAAAGCGGTGAAGGCTCCGAGACATCTCCCTCTGATGAAATTCCCGGGTGAACAGTTTGTCTGTGTGCCAAACGGTAAACGTGAGTATCGTATAAAATGCTAATGTGATTTAATTCAATGAAATTCCAATCTAATACTAATAGGGAAACTAACCAGAAATAATTTATATAAGTATAACTGAAAAAGAACAAAGAAAATTGGCTTCCACGGGATTCGAACCCGAGACCTCCGGATTGCTAGAACGGTGCTAGAAAGCTCTTGTGGTGGTTGCTCGTCTATGAAACCCTTTAGTTTAAAGGGATCTAGAAACTTTGTTGGCAAGTGCAAAAAGTGATGAGTGATTAATGAAATGTGTATTGTAGTGATCTGATATTGTCCACAAAGTAATGTGTGAAAGTTTTATGTTAATGGGATGTTTTTTGGCTCTGATATGAGCAAAAATACAAAGTGATATTCACTAACTCATTGTACTTACTTGGTACACGGCATGAAATTATCCCGTAGGCAATTTCATATCTGAACACTTCAATTGTAAATATCTTTCGAACGAAATGGACATTTGAAAACCCGAAACCCGTCCCGTGCTTTTATTGTTAATATGAATATGATAAGGTATGAGAGAACCACTAGAGTTCCAAGTAAGTTTTGCGGATTTGGACAATGTTACCATTGCAAGCCCCTTTAATCTAATCTTTAATCTAATCTGTAATAGTTCTTATGAATAAATTGTTATATCGGTTTGCCCATCCTATATTATGGTCAATCAAATTCATAAGCTAACTTCATTTTCGTCCCGAGAAACCTGGAACTTGCAATTTATATAATCAATTAAGTCAAATGTCATTCTAATTGTGCAATGATCATTAACATTAGCTCATTCTATTTTGTAGACTTGAAATTTAATTCGTCCCGATTGGTTAGAGTATAAAACGCTTAATTGGAAGCTCGAATTAGTCATTGTTCATTCGATTTCAAAACTTTGTCGTTCAAATTCTTCATGTAGTCTGGTTGCTCTGTTTCAGTGGCGTAATGGGCAAAATCTTTTGGGGGGGCAGAACCAAATCCGTATCACCACCGGATATTAAGAGGGAGCGAAGCGACCAAGCCCGGAGGAGCGAAGCGACTGAGCGGGGGTGGGTGTGGGAGGGGGGTGTTCCCCTTCCCACGGTAGGGAGCTTTTGCATTTTTGGACTTGAAACTGTGCAATCTGGTGCATACCTGGAAAGGAAATTCTGACTTGACGACATGTAGTATAATGTGCGTTACCCGGGGGGGGGGGGGGGGGGGGGTACTCAGATTATAGTCGGACGGGGGTGTGCGGCTGAGACCTCCGAACCCATACCCACATCCATGGGTCATTTTGCTGTAAATAGGTACCCATGTCTAAGGATTTTTTGTGAAAAATGGACCCATGTATAAGGATTTTTTGTGAAAATGGACCCATATCTGAGGATTTCGAACTGTAAATATTACATATTTGTAGCTGTAATATAATACAATGGCCAATCATTTTGCATTTTTTTGATAATTTTTGTTTTAATTAGTGAACTGTACCATACTACAGGGGCGGCGCCAGGGTATTTTCCTATGGAGGGCGAAAGTGTATACTTTGAGGGTGCGAAGCGCCCGAGCGAGGGAGCGAAGCGACCGAGTGGGGGGAGGGTGTGGGATGGGGTGTCCCCCCTCCCACACCAGGGAGCTTTGGCAATTTTTACACTAGAATGGAGCTATCTGGTGCATATCGGAGGTGAAATTCTCAATTTTTCAAATGATTGAAAACATTGAATAGTCTTCAATTATGATGCGGTAATTTGCATAAATATGAATAATGCGAGCGAGCGGAGCGAGCTTGAAAATTTTAGCAATTTCACAGCGGAAAATGAAGTTTGAAGTTTGAAGTTTATTAACAACAACAATATCATATCTCAACTGTACATATTTTACAAAACAATGAATCACTGCAAAACTTAATCAATGCTTACATACTATATAACACATTTATACAAAAGTTAAGGTTGTTGCTAAAAGAAAACCAAAAGTTAGCACAAGTGCTAGTCGAGATTGGTTCTCTCTTTTCACTATATCGATAGTGTATCTCTATATTACAAAATAAGCATTATACTTGATATTAAGATTATATTGTTTACATTAAAAATACAAAACGTAACTAACTGCTAACATACAGGTAATTTATTTGTTCATCAAATACATTGTGAGGGCCTTACGAAATGAACATCTTGTTTTTGTTCTCTAATTTTCTGAGGTAAGCTATTCCAAAGCTTTGGTCCAACAAAGGAAATAGTAAATGTACCTTGTGTCGTCTTACAAATTGGCAAGGGTAGCATTGAATTTTCTTGTCCTCTTGTTTCATAAGTATGGTGTACAATCTTACAATAATCTAATAGTGTGTGCGGTAAATTTCCGTTATACAAATCATATACAAACGTTGAAACTGCCAGTTCATGCAAATCAAAAACATCTAATATCCCCATTCAGAAGATCTACGCATTGGGTGCCAGACCAGAACTGGTACCATGGGTGTCCAGCTTCCTATCAGAGCGAACACAGCAAGTCCGATACCGAGGCAAACTTTCAGAACCAGTCGTGACAAATGCAGGTGTTCCACAGGGTACACGCCTGGGACCAATCCTTTTCCTCGCAGTAGTAAACGATGCACTAGACGAATCAATCTTACCCAGGTGGAAATATGTTGATGACCTGACTATAGCTGAAAGCCGAAAGCCAACCACAGGGAGTAACATATCGCAAACTGTCCGTGAGTTAGAAGCGTGGTGTGAATCCACGCGTATGAAGTTAAATCCAGCTAAATGCCAATTCCTCAAAATATCATTTAGCAGACAACCCGCAGACCCCGAACCTGTTATAATTGCTAATCAACCGATCCCAGAGTGCGACCATGTAAAATTACTAGGCGTTACAATCCAGAATGACCTCAAATGGAACAATCATGTATGCGACCTTGTCTCAAGGTCAAGTAGAAAGTTGTACATGCTAAGAACTCTTAAAAAGTTCGGCCTTCTAGCAGACGACTTACTGACCGTGTTCCAATGTTACATTAGGCCCATCACTGAATACTGTGCACCGGTTTGGCACTCCTCCCTTACCTTAGCGGAATCAGAACAGATAGAGAGTATACAAAAAAGGGCGCTACGTATCATACTCGGCCCAGAGTACCAAACCTACGAGAACACACTCTTAACCACAAAACTCACCACTTTGGCGGAAAGACGTGTCCAATTGTGTGTTAAGTTTGCAAAATCAATTGAGAAAAACTTTCCCCAATGGTTGCCACCAAAGCAGTCTGAACTCCGTGCACTGCGTTTTAGTGATCAATACAGGACTGTGAAATGTAGAACAGAGCGCTATCGGAAGAGCGCTCTGCCATTCCTAGTGAAACTCTTAAACCAAAATTGATACTGGAACTTTTATTATTATAAACTTTTTAAAAACCTTATAATTATATTTATGAATCTCATTTTGTGCAATCTCTTCAGATGGACTTGCCAGTTAGTGCCATGAACAATTCTCACAATGTATTATATAAATTGTATTCAAGTTACTTCTTGATAGTTATATAAGAGCTTTCAAATTTTTTAATCAGGCATACATTCTAAAATGGCTATTTTTATTCATCTTTACTTAGACAGTTTCATTAATATTATAACTTGTAATATATTGTTTGATTGTATAAATATGAATTCACTAAGTTTGTATTTAGAATATAAACATGTAATATAAACCCTGGACATTTTAAATACTATTTTATTTTATTGAAACACTTACATTTGAGTCATTCAATACAACCCAATATAGCTTTATTTATAACCTGTAACTTAATGCTATCATTTATAGTCGATAGGCAGCTATTTACTTTATTGTGAATTATTATTGATTTACTTATAATTCCCACTTGTTTAGTTATTTAATCTTTGTTTGCAGTGTTCGTACATGTATATTATTATTTGTAGTTTTAATAGAAACTTGATAACGCTTTAAACCCTCTTACAATTAGTTTTATTGAAGTAAAGATTACCCATTAACTAAATAAGTTATGCTACTTTATGCAAAAGCCTTTAATGTTGATACTACGTATTTGATAGTTAATTTACACTAGATTGATATCATATTGATAATGGTGTTGTTATTCCTCATATTTTGATAGGCAATATTTACATTCTGCCACTTTTACATGCCAACCACTTGCATTCTTATTTATATTTTGAATTGTATTGATATAATATGTATATTTTCTTTCACTGTATGTAATTTTGATGTTTTTACCTTGTAAATTCACTTGTAATTTAGCCTTTGGCTACAAATAGTTGAATAAAATACCTTGAATTGAATTGAATTGTTTAAACAATGGTCCCGAGGATGCTCTAAATAATGAAAATGTAATAGCTCGCACAGCCATCTTCTGAGCCAAATAAATACAATTCAAGCGAGATTTATAACTGCTTCCCCATACCTCAATTCCATAGAGTATGTGGGGCTGTATAAACGATTTATACAAGAGCACAAGAATATACCGAGGAACAAAATATCTCAATTTAAATAGCAAACCCACTTTTCTACGAACACACTTATTTACAAAATCAATGTGATGCTTCCAAGACAATGTACTATCAATTTGAACTCCTACAAAAGATGCCACATTGACATCATTAATGTCTGTGTTCGACAGTCTAAGAACACCATTTACAGCAATTACCCGTCGCTTACTTTTAATGAACATATACTTAGTTTTCTTTAAGTTAATAGTAAGTTTATTAGCATCACACCATTTTTGAACTCTGTTTGAACTGCGTTCAGTTGCTCATTAACCTCATTTACATCAATTTCATTTTGATTCTCATCAAACGTGTGAAAAATATTTGAATCGTCCGCAAACAATCTGAAGTTAAAATAGTTAGTACAACAAGGTAAATCATTAATATAAATTAAAAACAATGTAGGACCTAGAACTGACCCCTGCGGCACGCCGCACGTTATAGTCTTTCGGGTAGATGTGGCCTCCTTATAGCATAATGTCTGAGAACGATTCAAGAGATAATTAGCAAACCATTCGAAAGCAATACCACGTATACCATAATGTGCCATCTTTTCCAGCAAAATATCATGATTTATAGTGTCAAACGCCTTTTGAAAATCTATGAATATACCAAGCGTAACTTTTCTTTCATCCATCGACCTCATAAGCGTATTAATAAGATTAATCAAAGAAAGTTGTGTACTATATTTCTTACGGAATCCATACTGATGTTTATACAAAATATCATTATAGTCTCCAAAAAATCAATTAAACGAACATTCACAATTTTTTCAAATATTTTCCCAACAACTGGCAAGACTGAGATAGGCCTGTAATTTCCTGGATCAGTCTTTGCCCCCTTTTTATAAATAGGGGTTACCTTTGCTACCTTAAGACAATCAGGAAAAGTACCCTTTTCTAATGACAAATTAAAAATGTAAGTTAGTGGTACAACAATAAAGTTAGCTGCATCCTTTATCAGTCTTATTGGTAAATTATCATATCCATGGGATTTCTTACTATCTAGGGCACACAAATAATCAAAAACTTCCCTTTCTGTCACGGGTTTCCAAAACAAGGATTTATCATTTCTTCTACCCAAGTATTCCTTATAACTATAACGTACATTTGGAATCTTCTGTGCCAAGTTTGACCCAATTGTAACAAAATAATTTTTTAACTCCTCAGCTATATCCCCCTCTGAGGTCACAACTCTGGCTGCTCCATCAGTACGATCAGTCGGGAGAACCAACTCATCTATATCTAATTTCTTAGAATTCCCTCTTCCACTAATCAATTCATTTATAGTTTTCCAGGTTTTGCCTGTATCATGTTTATTATCGTCAAATAATTTACTATAATAAATTCGTTTAGCATTCTTAATTACAGTTGTCAATGCATTCCTATACTTCTTATACTTGTGTGCATATTCTACATTAAAATTGGATGCTTTATAGTTATTATACAAACTATGTTTCTTTTTAATAGACTTAAGAATTGCTACAGATATCCATGGCTTTTCGGTGTATGTCTTTTCTTCGCACTATTGTGCACAATATTCGGAGCATGTTTATCACACATCTTTACAAACAAATCATAAAATACAGAGTAAGCCGTATTAACATCGGTATATCTACACACACAATCCCAATTTGTGCTTGCTAAATCCTCATGAAACTCGTGGACATTAAAATGTTTATATGAGCGAGCAACTTTTCTCAAAGGCACAACCTTATTCACAATAGGAGGATGATCAAATAAAACAAATATTGGAAAATGGTCAGATACATCAGTTTCTATAACACCTGAGTGAATAACGGAATTACTTATATTAGTATAAACATGATCAATAAGAGATGAAGAGTGATCTGTCACTCTTGTCGGCATTGTGATAATCTGTTGTATTCCTGTACTTTCCATTGTGCTCAAATAATCATCTGTTCTTGTATCAACATTTGTTTGTGATAAATCTATATTAAAATCGCCTAACAAAATTATATTTGACCTTCCAACATTTAATTCTTCTAAGACACCAAATAAACTAACTTGAAATTGACCAATGTCAGTATTTGGTTTACGGTAAATAATACCAATAACAATTTTACTATCACGTTCAATTATCTCCAGCCAGAGGCTTTCAGCATGTAAAACAGAGTAATCTAAGCTTGCATATTTCAATGTGTTCCGGAGGTATGCACCAACCCCACCTCCTCTTTCAGCCTCACGGCAGTTAACCTCAAGGACATAATCATTTAAAGCTAAAGTATCAACATTGTGAACATTCCATACTTCTGACAGGGCAATCACATCAAATTTGGAGGCAATACTATATTCATAAAGAAAGCTTAATTCACCGATATTCTTAGTTAGAGACCTAATATTAACATGAGTAGCACTAAAAGAGTTAACACATTTAGAGTGCATATTACTATCAAAATTACTCGGATTTAAACTATATGTTCTCAAATCAAAATTATTATCATCATGGTTATTCACTAACATAGTCAAATATTGGGAAGTCTATCAAAGCCTCAAAATAGAGTGAAACATACTACGCAAGGAAATGGAGCTTAAAGTCCCTGTACTGGACATCGTCTATGCCCAGTTCGAAGAGATCATCCGGGCTCCGGATGACCTTGTCATTTGTCATTTGTTTCAATATTATTGTATGGGTATATTCGTTTTATTACTTATGATATGGCGTTATATATATAAACACCCGAGGTTGTGAAATATCATGTATGCGAGCGAGCGGAGCGTGCTTGAAAATTTTAGCAATTTCACATCGGCAAATCCCAAAATCCCGGAGAAAATGAGGGAGAAAAGAGGGGAAAGGAAGAAATGAAAAAAGGGACCCATGTCTAAGGGTTTTTTTTTTTAATGGGACCCATGTCTAAGGATTTTAAAAATGAAAATGGGACCCATGTCTAAGGATCTTTCTTGAAAAAGTCACCCTTCCCAGCGGCACATCCCCGTTTACCCAATATACGTGAGTACCCCCCCCCCCCCCCCCCCCCCCCCGAGGTGCGTTTAGTACGTCATCATCGTCATGATTCTTAACCAGAAGAGGTTATGATTGATTCGTGAAGAAGAAAAAAAATGCCCTCCCAAAATAATATTCGCAAAGTGACATATTCAGTTCAAACAGTGCATCAAAAGCATTATAATTTATGACAAAACATGAACATTGTATTCCAGACGTATACAAGACCGATTCCCGAGGGAGCGAAACGATAACCGAGAGGGCGAAGGGTGATGGTAGGTGGGTGCACGGTAAAGGTGCTTTTGCAATGTTTTAATTGAAATTATGCAATCTGGTGCATACTTGGGAAGGAAATTTGACTTGACATGAAGTAAGATCTGAGTTTTCTTGTCTATAAAGAAATACTCTTTTCTTTCAATCACTGTTATCGCATTAGATAAAAGCCATGATTTGAATTTATTTGGGGGGGGGGGGGGGGGGGCAAACGCCCCCCAAGCCCCCCCCCCCCCCCTACCAGTACGCCAGTGCTCTGTTTCATATGCATTTCCACATTAGAGCTTATAATATCACAATCGATGACTTCATCAATAACTGTGCCTTCAAGTTAACTGAACACAAAACAATTCATGTTGTTATTCCGATGCACAAACAGTTTTGTCCAAAAATATCTGAATGATTGCTATGCCACTGTTGATTGGGCTGACCGTTTTGTAGTTTAGAAAGAAGGAGTTTAGATGATATTATTTTCCCTCGCTCTCATCTCTACTTTTGTTCTCATGTTAATCATTTAATTATACTTATAGACATGATCAAACCAAGTACACTCGTATGATCATTGGTTATGTTTATTACGCTATTTTCTTCCCAACCAATATCAAATTTCTCATTATCAGAAATCGGATCAGCATTGGCATTTATGTCGACATCATCTCCGTCACCACTGACGCCATTCGTATCTACATCATCTACGTCAACATCGTCACTTCAGCCGATATCGTCCACGCATTTAATGACGCAATCGTTGTCGCCGCCGTGTACGCCGTGTCCATGCGAGAACGTCGATCACTGCAAACTGAAGGCCATCATGCGTACCAAATACAAATACATGAAGGCTCAATGCAGGAAGGGCTTGTGCAAGAAACCGTGCGAATCACGTGCGTATTATAATCATTTGCATTACCATGGTTACCCAATAAGACAATAATACGCAAAGGTGGTTTCAAATTAAACTATAGTTATACCCCCAAAAAACACTGTTTTTGGAGCGCGTTAACTTCATCTCATATTTTCACAAAATAAGGGAATTATAATTTAGCCATTAAAGGGAGTGCCGCGCCTTTTACAAATCGTCTGAACAGTTTCCAGTAGACGGATGAAAATTAATGTAACACCCACATACAATTTCAGATCGAACAACCCTATAATTTGGATTCTACGAATAAAAAACTAATGTGTAGTAATCATCCCGTTATCAAACTATATATCGGTCAATGTGTTTAACTGATTTAGCCTAATATTACAGCAATATTGTAGTTATTCTTGTAAAAGGATTGTATATACAACATTTCGTAAAGGTATGCCACGAAAAAGGCTTCTAAATGGAGAATAAACAATCACATAGTCAGTTTTACGAGTCATGGGGTAGCCATGGGCGTCAACAGGCGGGGGACGGGGGGGGGGGGGGGGCATGTGTATTTTTGTTGAATATATACACCATAATTATGTAATTTTTTATTTAAACAAATAATTAAAAAAAATAATAATAATATGTCTACATAAGTAGGCCCTTTACATGATGAAGGGAAGTGTAGATCATAATAGTAGTGTTAATGATGTTTCGTTATGACTTACATTATAGTTTGTCCGGTGATGTGGATTCCAAACGGCCATACCTGTTACTACCTGTCCTACGTAAGCCTGATTTATGATTACGCCGTGGAATATTGCGCTATATTTGGCGGGACATTAGCCATCTTGACGCAGTGGGACCGCCAGTTTGTCGAGGGACTGTTGGGAAGCGAATACGACCGGCCGGGAGTGTGGCTTGGTTGCCGGAGGGATTCCGCGGCTTCAGACGGGATCTGGCGCTGTCTCGACTCACCGAGTTATTGGATCAACGAAACAAGGCATGAGGGATACTGGGGTAAGAAAATATGAAAATAATTAATACATAATAATTATATAGTATGAAATCAATATATTATTTACACATTTTTACCAAGGGTGACAGCTTCAAGCATGATTCGCTGAATTTCTATAATGGGTCCTATATACATGCCGGGCGCAAATGCATGACATCTGTCAGTCATGCATATATAATTTAGTATGATGTTCACTTTTTAATTTGGAGTGATAGAGCAGAGATGCGAATCTGTAACCTCCCGGTCATGTGGTGGACGCTATTTCCGTGAGCCCAAATTATCTTATTAGTTAATAATGATTTTCATTACTAAAGATACTTGTATGCAATCAAATACATTCTTTAGGAGTGATCAAAACATGACTCTGCGCACATTTATTTCCATTTCATATTTCCTCCTCCCTCCACACCACCTCCCCTATCGGCGTAGACAGGTTCTTACACCTGATGGGGACGATGTTTCGCTCTAGCAAGACCAATTTGTTTGCGGCCGAGACCACCTGCCGAAATATTTCGAGACAGAGACAATTGGCTGAAAGTCCTCTCATTTGGGGGGGGGGGGGGGAGGGGGGGGGGGGGCGGGCGGGCGGGCCGGAAGCAGTTTAGGATTAAAGAGGGGGGGGGGGCAAAACCTATGGGGGCTCATGATTTTGTGTGTGTAGGGGCTCATGCCCAACCACACTCACAATCCTGCCAACTTTGAGCCAGGTGTGAGACTGAGACATTGCAAGGAGCGAAGCGACCAAGCCCGAGGGAGCGAAGTTACTGAGCGGGGGGAGGGTGTGGGAGGGGGGTGTCCCCCCTCCCACGGTAGGGAGCTTTTGCATTTTTGGACTTGAAATTGTGCAATCTGGTGCTTACCTAGATAGGAAATTCGGGCTTAACATTGACTGTATCTGGGAAAGCGTGTTATGATTTGATCGACCAGAAATTTTGAATATATTTTCACGAAGAAAATATAATTGACACACTAATAACTATGCACCCCAACACAGGGAGCGAAGTGACTGAGCGGGGGGAGGGTGTGGGAGCTTTTGCATTTTTGGACTTGAAATTGTGCAATTTGGTGCTTACCTAGATAGGAAATTCGGGCTTAGCCTTAACATTGACTATATCTGGAAAAGCGTGATTTGATCGACCAGAAATGTTAAATATATTTTCACGAAGAAAGCAAATAATTGACACACTAATAAATATGCAACCCAACACACACACAAATATTGTATTTATATTTAGCGTCATATACACAGTTCCAACATCACCATATGCCACATTATGTATGATCCAACAACATAGCCTATTGCCAAGAATGAGTCCCGAGGGGCGAAGCTACCGAGGGCTGGGGCAGAGCCAAATATGGAGGGTTTGGGTCTTTGGGAGGGGGTATCCCCCTCCCACGGAGAAGATTTTGCATTTATATATATATACTTCGAAATGGTACAATTTGGTGCACGTCACACAATCAGCCAGAGAAATGCCAGCCTACACTGGAACTACGTGGCCCGGTATACAGAAAAATAATACTCATCCTAGACCATACGCAAGTTACACAACAAACTGAGATAATCTGTTCGCGCGCGAAGCGCGCAGCGAAAATTGAAAGTGGATGTATGAATTACTTTTTGAACGTTATAATTAACAAGTCTTAGCTCATACTTAGCTCATAGGCCTACTAATGTTTTTCTTTCCCACTCGTATACAGATACACACAAAAAATATATATATCCTTCCCTAAAAACCTGGGGGAGGGGGGGGGGGGGGGGTGATTGTACATGTCCCTCACCACCACCCCCCCCCCCCCCCCCCCCGGTTGTCCTACGCCCCTGGTTTAATACATAAATGTATTATGTAACCGATTTATTATAATGCCTGGGTAATCTTATCAAGAAATCTTATCCTCTCTCTCGCTTTTATGTTCCAGAGTGGGGTCCACATCCTTGCTCAAAAGAGATTGAATGCAACTGCCTGTTGGCATTGCCCGCCAAGTTCGTCTTATTGCCACGTCCATGACCTTGACATCTTGGGACTGTTACCTATCGGGCGCGCCCTCTTTGTCCAAGCCACCCCATGCCTAACGGAGTATCTACTTGCTCTTTCCTGGACAACTATAGCTAGACACCTCTCCACCTTTTATGCCATTGGAGTTGTGATCGAGACAAACATTTATGAAAACCCCGATTGGAGTTGGGGAATTTATTAGATCAAAATAGGTTTTAAAACATATCCAATTAGAATAAATGTGGGATTTTACATTGATTCGATGAATTAAGAAAACAAATGAATTAAGAAAAAATATACTTTTTCAAAAATCTACAAAAGAGGTTTTTAAATATATAGTTCTTGATGATCTCTCTATTTAACTAATTATATTAACAAAACATCACACGCGCTATTTGTTTTAATATAAAAAAATAGTTGAAACGAATGAGTTTTTAGGAAAGCGCCCCTGTGTGTTATAACGGTTCTTTTTTTTAAATAATAATAACGGGTCTTTTACTTAGTTGTTTGTAAGTTCGTTTTACTTTTCGAGCATGCCGGAGTTCTAACTAAATGTTATGGTGCAGGTTTTGGTTACTAGCATTCAGTTTCACCAAAACTGCACAGCTCTTCCTTTTATCGAATAAATTGTTATACATGTTATACATTGTTATTTGTATTCGGATTGTGTAAATCAGGCGTATATAATATACAACCTGCCATCTTATCTTGCTTACAATCTTGCGCACGTACAGTATACGCTTCAAAAAACGGCACTGTCGTTTAGTGCACACATAATAGCCAGAGCTAGTATAGTTATGAAATGTTCGAAGGCGATGTTGAATGTTAAACAGTGCCCTCTACAATCCCAACGCACAACAATCTTTAATTGGATTTGTTGTGTCGATTGTACATATCTGTATTTTTGTCACAGTGTTGTTTTGTGAACGATGTGAGGTAACCATTTTTATTCAAATTCTTTATTTCATTCTTTCATTTTTAAAATCTATTTCTTCAAGCCAAATGACAATTATGGGAAACGACCCCATACACAACAAATTTAATTACCAACCATGTGAAAGAATATTATTTTGTTTTCAGTAATATTGGATTACAAAATCCGGCCAACTTAGAAACCGCCTACAAAGTGATATATTTGCAAAATTAGAAAATGAACTGTGTACTATTATATAGTTCAATATCGGCCGACGGTTGTATTTTTGAAATGCACCCCGCATGCGCTATGTGCAACATCTCCCACACAGACGCACGCACTCGCACTCAACCACAAACACAAACAAACACATAAAACACTCACAAACACACACACACACGCACAAATGCGCACACCGTACACACAGCCACAAACGCACACATTCAAACACACACGCATACACCAGTTACATAATCCACACACATACACATACACACGTATAAAACACACACACACACACACACACACACACATACATGTTGATAATTCTCTGATTACGTAATTCTGAAGACGGTGTACTGGATTTTCGACGAACCTGAAATCGGGCATGAACTAGTGCTCAGATTGAGGTGGGTTCCCACTGCCGATCAGATCAACTCGATCAAGCCCGATCAGGCTATTTTGGCATATTTTTGCCTGTTCGGGCTGCTCGGCAAGGGCGATCGGGGTCGATCTACCTTGATCGGCATGGTCCCGCCTCCCTACCACGAATATTTTTGACAGTCAAAAATATTCGTGTAGGGGTCGAGAGGCAAGCGATCGCACAGCGATCGTGTATTGATCGAGTGGAGGTCTAGCTGGTCGGGAAACGATCGTATAAATATCTAGTTGGTACTGGATGGATTTTTTCCACCGATCATCTCGATCTATACTCGACTACGACACGATTGGTTCCCGATCAACTCGATCATGGTTCGATCTGTTTTTATTAACAACTCGACCGCTACACGAGCGCTACGCGACTTCCTTAACCGCTACTCTCATTTTTTGACTGCTACTCGAGCGCACTCGATCACATCCCGAGCACGAAGAGCTAAATGTAGAGTGTGCACTACTGCTGACATTGAGTGAGATGATGGTGACGATGATGATGATGATGATGATGATGATGATGATGACGATGATGATAATGATGATGATGATGAATTTGTGATCAAATGACACATTTTGTAAAATCATCTTTTAAAGGGGTAGTTTAGTTTTGGTAGAGAGGGCGCTGCACATCACAATTTTTTTGTGAGGTAATGAAAAACTGAGTGTCGAATTTGCAAGAACATGCAATTTTAATGGCAGAATAAACTTTATTTGGTCAAAATCGGCCCAGAAACGGCTGAAATATCAATAAATATATCTGACCCTATAATTATTTGGGGCCCAAATAATTAGCTGAATTTTTCAAAAAAATAAAAAAATGCTTGCACTTTTTCAAAAATTTTCAAAAGCGTTTTTTAAATAGTTGTTGATGATCTCTCTATTTAATCATTATTTCAATAAAACATCACATGCATAATTTTGTATGAAAAATGGTTGAAACCAATGCCTTTTTAGAGAGCGCCCTCTTGCGTTTTAATGGCTCTTTTTTATGACGGGTTTTTTACTTAGTCGTTTGTAATTTTGTATACCTTTCGAGCATGGTGGAGTTAAAACTATTAGTTTTATAATGTTACTGTCCATGTTTGGTTATTAAAGTTGAGCCTTACCAAAACTAAACTACCCCTTTAAACGTCATAAATTAGAATCTAAAACATTTCAATCGTAATGTTGTTTAAACGTTATTGGAATATTGTAGCTAAATCTGTTAATAGTATGTCATTATAACATCAAGTTCATGTATTAAGGACATTTTAAAGAGACTTTTATAAAATGTTTCGCTCTAGCATTTTAAAAACATTAATTTATTGACATTAGTAGTAAATGTTTTTATTTAAGAAATAAATCAACATTTAAAAAATGTTTCTCACCTTACTTTTTCTAGAAATCGTCTTTTAAATATTGATGCAGAATATCATGCGAGTATTAGACATCATGAATCATGACCTTTTCTATTTTAGTATAAAGAGATTTTTTTAATGTTAAAGGGGTAGTTTAGTTTTGGTAAGGCTGAACATTAATAGCCAAAACCTCACACAGTAACATTATAAACTAATAGTTATAACTCCACCATGCTCGAAAGGTATACAAAATTACAAGCGACTAGGTAAAAAGCCTGTTATCATTCAAAAAGAGCAATTAAAACACAAGAGGGTGCTTTTTAAAAAGGCATTGGTTTCAACCATTGTTCATACAAAATTATGTATGTGATGTTGTATTGATATAATTATTAAATAGCGAGATCATCAACAACTTTTAAAAAAAACGCTTTTGACATTTTTAAAAAAAGTGCAAGCATTTTTTTTCTACATATCATCTAATTATTTGGGCCCCAAATAATTATAAGATCAGATATATTTATTGATATTTTAGCCGTTTCTGGGTCGATTTTGACCAAATAAAGCTCATTCTGCCATTATAATTGCATATTCTCTCAAATTCGACACTCAGTTTTTCATTACCTCACAAAACATTTTTTATGTGCAGCGCCCTCTCTACCAAAACTAAACTACCCCTTTAAATTGGTGATAAAATGAAAACATTTTGTAAAATCATCGTTTAAACGTTATTGGAATATTTTAGCATAATCTTTGATTATGTCAATATAACATCAAGTTTCTGCTTTAAAGCCCAAGTCCAGTTTCGGGAAAGTAGCCGAATACATCTATATTGATCATTATTGTTGAATATGTATTGAAATAGGGCTTTTGTGGTAAAAATCTGAACCTAAGCATCGTTAAATACAGAAATATCGGAAGAAATCAGTATTTCGTAATACACGTAGCGTACATGGCGTATGGGCGATATATATATATGCCTACATTGCTATATTATGCCTGGATAATCCTATATTAGTATAATTATATTCTTTCACATTATTGGTAATAAGAGCTTTCATTTCATTTTTTGAGAGGGGGGGGGCGTTTCCAAAACTGGTCTTTACCTTTTAAGGACATTTTGAATATACGTTTATAAAATGTCCCGCTCTTGCATTTTAAAAACATCAAGGTATGACATTAGTAGTAAATGTTTTATCTAAGAAAAAAAAAATCAACATTTAAAAAATGTTTGTCATACTTACATTTTCTAGAAAATGTCTTTTAAACATTAATGCAGGATGTCATGCGATTATTACACAGCATGATTCATAACATTTTCTTTTTATATAACTATTTTTTATGTTAAATTTGTGATAAAATGAAACATTTTGTAAACTCATCTTTAAAAAGCCATAAAATGTGAATCTAAAACATTTTAATCGCAATGTTGTAGAAACGTTTTTGGAATATTGTAGCAAAAACTTAAATTATGTTATTATAACATCAAGTTTATGTGTTAAGGACATTTAAAAAGACTTTTTAAGAATGTTTCGTTCTTGCATTTTAAAAACATTCAGTTATAGACATTAGAAGTAAATGTTTTTTTAAGGAAAGAAAATACCATTTAAAAATGTTTGTGATATTTACATTTCATTGAACATGTTGTTTAACAATGAATAAAATACAAATCGAAAAAATTTCAGTCCTTATGTTGTTGAAACATTTTTTAAATATTGTAAACAAATCTTAGATTTTGTTATCAAAACATCAGGTTGATGTTTTCAAGACATCTTAATTATATACTATTATAATATTTTGTTTTTGCATTGATTACACATTTTATTATAAAGGATTTTTTTTATGAAAAGGGGACCCATGTCTAAGGATCTTTCTTGAAAAAGTCACCCTTCCCAGCGGCACATCCCCGTATACCCAACATACGTGAGTACCCCCCCCCCCCCCCCTCCCCGGGTGTTTGATAGCCGAACATTTTCAGAATCACGGTGTCAATTCATAAAAAAGACAGTATAAAATGAAAGCATACCTATCAAATATAAGCTTGGGCTATTTGTTATGGATATGTAACTTGCGTGTCCATTCGTTTCCCACAAATGTGATTTTTTGCTCACTTTCTTGTCGGCTGTCAGTTCATTCGCGATCTCTTTTTCAAGCAACAATCGCTTGGTGGATTGGATAGAATATTTGGCTTGTTTCTTGCAGAATTATAGCACAGAATAGCCAATATACAAGTATACAAAATATACGGAAATTGGCCGGTCTCGAGCTGGACTCGGCCCGAGTCATCGAGTCCACGACCTTCGAGTCCGAGTCCGAGGCCGAGTCCAGGGTCCCCGAGTCCGAGTCCGAGGCCGAGGCCGGCAATGCCGGCCTCGAGTCCGGACTCGAGACCAAGACCGGCCTCGAGTCATACAACACTGGTGTATAGTATAGCTGGGTATAGTATCTTGAAGACATAGCACTTCGCAGTTTATTTGTTTGCACAGATGTGCAAGGACTTGTTCCATGATAGCTCCGGCAGGGGCGGTCGTGATAGGGAACCCTCAGCGGGATGGCTCTGGTGTGCTGCTTTAAAGGGAAATTGTGTTACGTTTGTCTTGGTCTTAATCGTAATATTATTATTAATCTTAGTCTAAGTCATTATTGATCCTTGATCTTCAATGATTCAAATACTGATCAAAAGCGAATACTGTAATATCGGCTGTCGGTAATGACTTCTGCAAACACAACGAATTCACGACTCATCGTCGACTCCTGTACGAGCAGGTCGACCTGCCCGAGTCGAGTTCGTGTAGAGATCGTGTTGATGTCCAGTTGGTCTAGATGGTCTAGTACATATCGTATAGGGATCGTATATGCATCGGAATGATCGAGTAGAGATCGGAGTTGTTGTCAAGTATACGTCGTGCAGAAGTCGTGAATGGTCGGATGTGAGTCGTAAAAGATCGAATAGCGGTCGGGAAGAGATCGTGTTTAAGGACGATCAAGAATTTGGTCGAGATTGGTCGGGGTAAAAATGTGCCGATGGGGCGATCGAGCTTGATCGAGTTGATCGGATCGGCAGTGGGAACTCACCTTTGGCCAGACGACGAGAGAGAACGTAAGTGACGTAATTTCTCGCCTAAATGACGTCATTTCTTCTAGTAGGGGCCACAAATATGGTGTTCACTGCAGTTTGGGGTACAATTGTTTTACTTGGGATATGGGATATCTATAAAAGTGGTGTTTTTATTGATATATTTGAGAGATCATATTCAATTATGGAAATTAGGCCTAATTTGCATAGATACAGAGCGTCTCTTTGGACGAATTTTCTTCTTTTGATACAAGGAGTATGTATGTCAAGTAAAATAATCGTACCCCAAAATGCAGTCACGGACCCAATCCCATTAACCACCCTACTATTCGTCGTCCTCAGGTTTGCGAAAAGTCCGGTCCGTAATATCTGGCTTGTCGACCCGATCTCCAGCCCAGCGGAGCTGCGCTGCGCGAACGGGCGGTGAGTTAAGGCCAAATCTCACTGGCTTGCTGACGACTTGAATTGCATTTCCTCCGATATTTGTGGATTTGACGTTGCTAAGGTTCAGAATTTACGACACAAACATAATTAGTCCTCGGTTGGGCAGTGAAATATCACACACACATGTCCACGTTACTTTTTGTTGGGTCCTCGATTGACAGGATTTACAGGTATGTGTGTGTGTGTGTGTGTATGTGTCTGTGTTTAAGATACCCGTCCTTTCCCCCTTACGTAACTGGAATTACTTACCTTGTTTCCACTCTTGTAGTCGTGTGTGCGTGTGAAAAAGGATGTGTTTGTGTGTGTTCGTGCGTGTTTTTGTTTGTGTGTGCGTGAATGTGTGTGCGTGTGTGGGTGTGCTTCTATGTAATGTCTGTGTTAGATACCCGCTCTTTCTCCCATTACATTTAATCAAATAATGATAAATAATAACAATACTAACATATCTTATGAAATATCTCTCTTCTATATGACTGTCACAGTTTAGTTTTGAACACTGTTTGGTACTGTTGGGGGCAAATAAAATCTAATAAGTGAATGAATTTCGACGCTCCAATGACTATGGTAAACTATATTGTCTGAACCGCCAGAGGACGCTCTAAGAAAATTCATCTCAGAGCCACTGCGTACGGTCTCTTTGATTATGTGAAACCATACGATAATCGCGTTTGAACCAAACCGCATCGATTTATCAGATAGGGGCACACACAAACGGTTTCGAGCGAGTCGGCGAGTGTTGTATGAACGCGCTTGCGACTGCGGAACAGTTTTGCACCCATCTGGAATTTGCACGGAACAGGTGTATCGGGATCGAGTGGTTGATCAATTTTTTTTCTGGAGTTTACGCGAGAAAACAACATTTTTGGAATATATCAGACGCGTTTCAAACTATGGAGATTATCGACACGAGGATAGGAGACGAGGAAAACAACCCGCCATTTATCAGAAATGTACGTTTTCATCTGGTTAATTCAATTTGATCGCAGAGAATGAATGTTATCAGTTGTCGTTTGATTTAGTTGTGTAGTGTGTGAAGGGTGTGTGTTCGCCGGTATTTGTATGGGGAACCACCGGCAAGTCACCGGCGAGGTAGGCCCAACGTGGCCGGTGGCCCCGGCCGCCCCGCTAGTTAGCAGGCGGGGTGAATCGAATTCAATTCCATCCTGCATGCAGCAGTGACGCCCCAGTGACGCAAATTTGTAATTATCGGGAATTAACTATCATCTTAACCGTATACTAATGTTTTTATTTCATTAAATACGGATAATTGAAAATGTATGATGCACCTTAAATTCTTAAAAGCGTTTATAATGTAATGTGTTTATAGTAAAAATTTAAATGAATCAACAAACATGTACATGTAGAGTGAATAGTGAATGGTGAATCATGAATGTGAAAATTGCACAACTATTTAATATATTGACAAAATGTACATTTTTATTTTTAAAAAGTTTACATTTTTCACATACGTATACCGGTATATGTATCTCCATTTCCATTTATAATCATACCTAAAATGTGATAATTTGACATTATGTCAATATTACTTGTAACCTTTGATGAATTTGGTTTGGTAAATCATGCACTTCAAATTTTATGCTCACTATTGACAATTTAACAAAGTCATGAAAATGTGTCTGTGTTTTTTTATATTTTGTTTTAAGCCTTTATAATTGTTTAGACCAATGGATACAAAATATAGTTCACTCCTTCCCATTCCTGATTTAAGGGTAAATTTAGACTTGAAAATGTTGCAGTACTAACTAAATGTTATTTAAAGCAAATTGTTGAGTATGTCGCACGGATGATTAGTTGGATCAGATGACAAGAACATGCCTTGTGTTCAGTCTTCACAGATCTCCTGCAAATCATATTTAAAGGGATCTAGTAACATTTGTTGACATGCGCAAACATTTACGAATGGTTGATAAAAATGTGTATTGTTGTGAGCTGATATGTCCACTGGCTCTGAGTAATGTGTAAAAGCTCAATGTTAAATGGATATTATATGGCCAAGTAATGAGCAAAAATGCAAAGTGATATTTGTTAACTCATTAACTGACTTTGTACATTTTCCAGTGGATAATTAAAAATCCAAACACTTCAATTGCAAATATCTTTTCAACGAAAGGGAAATTTGAAAAACTAAAAACTGTTCCATGCCTCTATTGGAAATACAACAGGGTATTTATGAGAGAACAACTAGAGTTCTAATTAAGTTTTGTGCATTTTTATTTTGGACAATGTTAGTATGTTACCGTATTAAAGCCACGGTGACTTTGGCCACTTTTTGAGATGAAGCATCACTTTTTAGAACAAATTTATTATTGTTTCAAATGCATTCCTACTGTACATGTATAGAATCAGAAATTAGTGCTAAAGAGTGAGACTTAATGAAAATACCTCCTTCTCAAAAAGTCACCCTGGTTTACGGTACTAGAACCCTTTTAGAACCCTTTAGGCTTTAAATTAAGGTCACCAACAAATAATTACATTTTGAAATCAAGATTGTGTCAAACACTTGACACAGGAAAAATAATAAGTTCTGATAGGAATAAGGAGAAATTGGATGTGGCAATCGCTATCATCTTAGAAGATAATTTGCCAAATAGTCAACCCTTCATTATGTATGTTGCTATTAAAGCCACTTGAAGTTCATGTCGGAGCCCTAATCCACAATAGAGTGGTGAAATGTGATGTCATCTATGACGTCATAAACACCTTTTTTTAGAATTTTCAAATTTGAACTTCATTTTCAGAAAGAGCATACAAAATAATGTCTAAATACTGAAAATCAATTGAATGTTAAGTATTGGCTGAGATATGCCCATCCGAATGATTTTTTTTCTTCCAATAGGCAATCAGTGTTATAGTGCACTAGTTCATAACTTTATGAACCAGTGCACTATAACACTGATTGCCCATTAAAGTAAAATTAATTTGGATGAGCATATCTCAGCCAATACTTCACATAATTGATTTTCGGTATTTAGACATTATTTTTCATGCTCTTTATGAAAATGAGGTTCAAATTTGAAAATTCTAAAAAAAATTTGTATGATGTCATGGCTTCTGTACTCTATATACAGTAGTCAAGCCTCCACACTAAATTTGTTCCTGTGTGGCCTGTTATATAGGGACAAGTAAAATCATAACTCTTCACATTTTACTGCCCGAACAGAAAATTTACTTGGCCCGCTTACTTCTTGAGGAGATTTAAAGTTTTTTGAAACCTTAGAAGGAATTACGTTATTCTCTCATAGTTGACCAATAATTTAGTTGCCCGATCGGCAACCAAACTAGGGCATTTATGTTATTTTACTTGCCCGACATCAATTTTTACTTGCCCCAGGCAATAGGGCAAGTGCTTGTGTTGAGCCCTGAAATAGTGTTGAAATGCAAATCACGTCATTTTTGTCAATTTACATTTCTCAAATACAATAATTGTAATAAACTAAGTATGTTGAATTTATAATGCTCACATTTTTATGTGAAAGGAATTAGTAATTGTAAATTATGCAATTTTATGTTTTCAATATTGCATCTTGCAGCAAAACACTTTATATTTTGGATTGATAACTAATATTTAGAAAAAACAGATACAAATATCAGGAAAGACTAATTTAACAAAATATGAGACTACATGTGTATGTAAAATTGTAAATTGTAATAATGAGTACATGTACAGCTTCTTTAACACTTTTTCAAATGTTTTGCTTCATAATTATTTAAGTAAAAGAAACGATCAAAAGAAATCAGAAAATATTAAAAAGCACCAACATTGACCTTTATGAACATAATGAACTACACTCTTCAGTTTGTGTAAATGCCTTCACAGAACACTCTCTGACTATTGACCAACAGGTTGCCTAAGTTCAATTTTAGAGACTTTAGATTTTAATAAATTGTGGTTGGAAGAAAAACAAATCTCAACAATACTGAATTTCACTAGTCATCATATTTCTTAAACTATTCACAGACTTGCAAGTAAAATATGTGATGTCAGCGTCACAGGCACACCTCATTGCCCACATGGAATTTATAATATTCTTTTATAACATTTTGTGCCCTTTGTTAGATATAGAGAAAATATCTTAGATTGCATATTCCGATGAATGGCTGTACCTTTTATGGTCAGACAACGATCAAAACAAATTCATTGAAATGAACTTCTGCCTGTAGGCTAGATGTATACGAGTAGAAGGGTTTTAGTGGTTGAGCTTGATTATGTACAGGCATTCATTTTTTTTCTTTTTTAAATGTAAATCAATGAAGCCGCGAGCTATCAAATCTGGCAGATCTTCTTCAAGTTGTCACTTGTCAGTATGATCTTTGATGTAAAGAAGACGAATCATGATTATTATACACTTTGCGGAATTTGGACTCGTACATAAGTCCTTGAGTACTTTATCAGTGAGCAATGCACAGACAGACTGAAGGCATTTTCAATGGTCTTGCTTACATGAATATAGTTGTCAGCAAACTACCCAATGTTGTACACACTACACAGTACAGAACCTTTATTACACGAGAGAATAACATTTTCTGAGAGCAGTAGTCTACACAGTGTGGGTGTGTACATGTCATAATTGTATTGATTGCTATCGATTGCCAAGGAAAACGTTAATTACATACATCTGGTGAGTGCTCTTACATAGAATTATGTAAGTTAGAAACTACACTTGTTTGTGATTTTCATTTTGTTCATTCATAGCACTGCTCAACAGGTTGTGCATGGTTCGTACAAATGTATGAAAATCATATTTTGTAACCGACTTACATTGATTGCTCTCTGTTTACTGTTAAAGGGGACCACCAGGCAAAGAACAACACATTATTATATGTTTTGGTACCATTTGTGATATCAAATAGATACCCAACATTTTGCAAAGGGTTGTGTAATTCATAAACAAATGATGATGATCATGATTGTAATGATAATGATGATGAAGACGATGATGATGATCATGATGATAATGATGATGACAATGATGATGAAATGAAGATGATGATGAAGCAGATGATGATGATGATGATGATGATTGTAATGGTAATGGTGATGATGATGATGATGATGATGATGATGATGATGATGATGATGATGATGATGATTGTAATGATAATGGTGATGAAGATGATGATGATGATGATGACGACTACATCGATAATTTAACAAGCGATGAATGGTAGCGGGGATGAACAAATCTCTATTTATTATTATATTTTGCTCTCTATTTGTTTTTGTCCTGGTAGGGGTGTGATCCACTGATGCAGACGGTGCGCAGCAAGATGCAGACGAGAAGACAACGCCTCAACCAGCAGATCAACAAGGAGATGAGGATGAGAGTGGGGGCAGAAAATCTATTCAAGTAGGTCACAAAATATTCCCTATTTTTTAATCTTCTTCTGGGCTAACCTCGATTAGCATTAAATGCTATTTTGTTTGCCCCTTTTCCCTTTCTGTTGATTCTTCTAATTAATGTATTATTTATTTCAAGATGTATAATCTTAATTGTAAATTGTAATTGAACTGATTATTATTGACTATAAAATAAATTTCTTTGTATGCTATTGTAATGAGATAATAACATGGTTTTGCTATCATTAAGTTGTCTAGCATCATGATGCTACCTAAAAACACATTTTCAAAAGTCATGTTTGCAACTCAGCTTGCATACTACATGTAACTGTCAGCAAATTGGAACATAAATTCCCCATGCATGCACGTTTACATGGTACTCAATATAAACAATTACTGATGATCTTTCACCTCCGATGCTCCCCTCACCCATAGTAGTATAACGCATTGAGATGTTACCATGGTGATGGTAATTACCATGGCGACAGCTTGCTATGGAGAAGAGAACCCAGACACATCAGTGGTGTGGTAGTAAATGCGTCTGGGCAGCAATGCCTGCTGGTGTCTCCATGACTTGATCTAATAAACCATCTTACGTACACGTACATGTAGTAGACATGCTGTTTACTGCCAAACAAGTACACATGTCAACATACATGACATGTTATTTCTCTGCTACGTAGCTGCTATTGAGAGTAGTACACATAATTGACATTTATTGGTAGCATCATAACAAAATAAAAATACACAGTATGTGGTTGCAAGCATTTCATTGTACCCGATACAAATGTATGTTAAAGTTTTTGTATGAATCCATTCCAATCACATTTCGTGTTATGATTCTAAAGTCTAAACATATGTAAATTTACTCTGCATTGATTCATGTACTTTTGCATGGGTCCTCATATTTCTATGTCATCCAAGAAAATTTCAGATATTATATGAATATCTGTACATCAAATGTTTGTAAATAAACAAAATATTTGTTGGTAAATAATTGTTTCCATTGGTATTGATGACTAATGCCATTATTTTCATTACTTCAATAACTACCACCCTTAAAAAAAAAAACGGATCCACCCAAAGTAAAGTCTGGCATCAAAAATGTTTGTCGATAAATGACTTCCGGAATCCCCTCCAAAGCTAACCCTTAATAACCCACCACAAGGTGAGCAGTGTCAAGAAATCAATCCATTACTTCCTCTACGGCTCTCCCCAAGTTTAAATAGCCCGTCGACTAATGATTCATTCTAATAATAATAATGGCGTGGTAGATTTAATACCGCACAACCAGGAGCCTCCCTTTTTGTTACCTGTACCTTGAGTTGCATGCCATAGTACTGTATGTACAACGCCCATGTTATGTGTGTTCAAGGGGGGGGGGGGGGGGGGAGTCGCAGGCAGAGGAAGTATTTGCCTATTCAGTTTACTCAACTTCTAGAACTTGCAAAGGGTCAGTAAACAACAAAAGAAGCCAAACAATGGGTGCCTACAATGGCCTCTTCTGCAGTGTAGCAATTGGGATGCATTTTTAGAAAGCTGCCACTACCAGTGCTATAGATAGAGCATGCCACGGCTGAACGAAATCAGACTGTATACGGTCCAGTGGTGTAAACAAACGGAACCACCGAAAAGGGTTCACCTTTTTTTTTTTTTATTGGTTGTGTACGCCCACTGCAATAATTGTCTACGCATGTACGAGGTATGCATGCCTAGCTGTATTACATGTATGGCTGCGCTGCATGACGATGAATTTGCACAATGTGTTTCATTCTTTGCATAGTTGGGCGTAGATATGAGTAGATATCATAATCGGTTATGACAGTTAGCCGACCCAGCTGTCTGATACTGGGTACTGATATTAAAACAAGCGTAGATCTATATGTATTTTGTGTGTGTGTGTGTGTGTTTATGTATGTTTGTGTTTGTGTTTTTGTTTATATGTTTGTGTATGTATGTATGCGTGTGTGTGTTTGTGTTTGTTTTTTTGTTAATGTGTTTGTGTATACTTTCGGTCTGCATTTTGTGAATTGTGTGTTTAAATGCATGTGTTTACATGTTTGTGAATTATGTGAGTGTGTGTGCTTGTACATGTATGTCATATTATGTAAAGTGGGTTTGCATGTTTGTGTGTGTATTCAAGCATGCATGATTTTCTCTGGGTGTCGATCTGTGTATCTGTGTATTAATAGAGTACAGAAGCCATGACTTCATAAAAACACTTTTTTTGAATTTTCAAATTTGGACTTCATTTTTAGAAAGAGCATAACAAATAATGCCCAAATACCGAAAATCAAAGGAATAGGTTACGTATTGGCCGAGATATGCCCATCCGAATGAATTTTGCTTCAATGGGCAATCAGTGTTATAAAGCACTGGTTCCTAAATTTATGAACCAGTGCACTATAACACTGATTGCCCATTGACAAAAAAATCATTCGGATGGGCATATCTCAGCCTATACGTAACATATTCCTTTGAATTTCGGTATTTGGACATTATTTGTTATGCTCTCTCTGAAAATGAATTCCAAATTTGAAAATTCTAAAAAAAATGTTTATGACATCATTTATGACATCACACTTCACCACTCTATATAGATTAGAACTAGATCTGAAATTATGTGTATGTACAGTAGGCTAGCTGTCTGTATGTGCATGTCTGTTGTATGTGTTTGCAACTTTGCATGTTTCTTTGTATGTGTGTACAGTGTATGTGTGTGATGCATCGTATTTGACATCTAAAATTTGCGGTATTGTGTTTTTTTGTTTTTTTTTGTATCTGTATGTTTGCTGAAAAATCTGTGGTTAGGAAATTATGTGGATGTTTGATTGAAGTCAAGGAAGGGTAGTTTTAATTGCACAATATTTATTTACAAATATCCAATATGTCATGGTCAAAACAGACATTTTAGGAAACATTAACTGAAATAGTTTGTGTTGATGTCATCAAACCAATTTAAGGTTAATTGAGTTTAATATGACACATTTTCAAGTTGGTTTAATTTCTTTGCTGGTGTTTGATTTAGGGTTCTCTGGCTAAACTGTAATATATAAATCATTCAGTATAAATTGTGTATACATTTTTAGTCACTTATAATATAAATGCAACCCACCACCCAAATAAAGAGATATTATATAAAATCCTAATAACTGGGGGTTAGGACATCCGCCTCGCATCTACAAGGATAATAGGTTCCATGTAAACGGAGGTGGAGTGTTTTAATGGTCCGTTCTTTTGATAGTTAATATACTTTAGTTCAATGCCAACTGGTCACATCAACTCATACATAGACCACCACAACCACCATCTCACCAGCCTGACTCACCTCTACAAACGCCACCAACAACAACAATAAAGTAATCAAATGAAGCATAATATTTCGGTGGAATGCCAATGTTAATTATTATTTACAAAGATGCATGTCGGGATTACAGATCCCATTAAATCAATTTCGACTGAAGCAAACTTATCTAATTTGTAGACTTAAATACCAGTTGCAATAAATGCTATTGCAAGACGTTCCTTAAAGGTAAGGATCAAAATAATACCTACTTAACTTATTACTAAAATGCTTGTACCAAGGTCTTAGGGGGAAGGGAAGGGATATGTTAGGGGAAATGAAATTAGTAAATGGTGGCCACTTAGCTAGATATATGTTTTGGTCGCGGACTCCAACGCGCTTGTAGAGTAGAGCTGGGATGGTGTGACGGCTCGAGGACGTGCGCGACGACTGTCAGGGACGGATGCGACTTCGGGCTCTGCTCGACGTCGGGACGGGACTGGTTACGGGCTGGGCTTCTTCGGGACGGGAAAACGCCGGAACGGCCTGGAACTCCTTGGCACAACAGTGGCAACCAGTTTGTTGCTGAAATGAGCTAGGGAACCATGAGCAATAATGGTTTGCTCTTTGGCTACAGTTCACTCCTTGAATTGGCAGCTTTAAATATATTATCCTTGGCGCAAAGTTCCCCTTGCAATTTAGCTCCAGTTGCTCCGAAGAAATGTCCAAATTATAACTTGTAGATATTTGTTGGTTAAGAATTAGTTTGATGAGGATGGTAGATGACGGGAACCGGGGGTGGGATGAGAGCTAACTGCTCTTGGTTACTGCTACCTTTCTATTCCTTTGCTATTCGTGTGACTCATGATTAATTTCATATTACATTCTCTTTTATATGGATCCTTAACTACATGGTCCTATGGAGATACTATTCCTGTCCATCATAGGGGGAAGAATTCCTTATTACCACATGATTGGACTAAATATTTCATTACTAGGAAGGGGTGACCTTAACTAATTGCTATTGGCTGAAGCTACTTTTGGGAGGTGTAATTTATAGGTCCCGCCCCTACAGGAAATGCTTGTGCAACCTAAAAAGTATATTATCAAAATCATTATAAACCAAAGGAGACCCTCTTTTAATTATACCAGCCAAAATCAAAAGTCAAATAAAGTATGCATCCTGCCTTCCCCCAGCAAGCTGTTGGTAAACACCAGTGTAAACATAAGGAGCAAAACCCTCTTTCTTCAAAACATTATCTTAATCCCTGACTGGCAGTGACCCCTGGTGCTAAATAAAAAGCTTAATTATTCTTTGTCCAATAATCTATAAAGTCTCCTTGGGTCATTAAAGTAATCCAAACAATCCCTAATAGCGGCTTAACAACATAGAACTAGGAGTTACACTTGACTAAAATAAAAGCCAAATAAATCCATTGTCTACTCATTTCCTGTACGATTCAATCATGGACTATTTGTCTCAATTAACTAGAAGCTACAGTAGAACTTAAACTTATTCCCAATGTTACAAAAATATTAATGTGAATGCTCCTGCCTTATAAAACAGTTAATTAACACATTATCAACCATTGAGGGGTTCCTACATGGGTGTTACATAAATATTGTTCAATCTTTTCCCCCATTTTATAATGGTCAGGGGTAGTCAGGGGAGACAATACCTTATAGAAGTCCATCAAATTAATTCCATCATTTTACTTTATTTTGTTTATAGTTAGAATTCAAAAACTTTATTTTTAAAAAACATGATACATACAGTGATACAACCCACCGCAATCTACGTAAGCTCATTTTACACAGCAACAACATTGTCAATTTCAAGGTCTACCCTCTTAGTAAGCATTAAATGTGGTCAAGGTGGACTGTACTCTGTACAAAAAAAGTTCTCTTTCAAGGACACAAATGTCATATCCCATATTAATTGTAAAAAGTACTGTAAATGCAGGTCAGAAAGTGGTACTTTCAAAGTTTCGTTTCCTTTTGACACTTGACAGATTATGTGGATTGATGATTGAAAAGCCATGCATGTGGGAGTTTGGCACATTTCATGGTTTATTGTTATGACATCAACTACTGGATTATAGGATCTGGTTTGCCTTTAGATGATAGGAAATATGATTTGTCCATTTCAAGGTTTTTACATGCATGTCTCACCATGGATTTTTATTAAATCCAATCTGGAAGTATTGTTCACCTTTTGAAGTTAAAAAAAGAAAACAATACAAAACTGAAGTGAAAGTACAGCGCTGGACTATAGAAAGCTGGAATACAGTGAACAAAATACATGGGGGCTAGGGGCGAATTCGCCCCCGAAAACGCTGAAATGCCAAAAAAGAGCCCAGGAAAAGCATTAAAGAGCCCCAGAAAATTGCATCTATAGAGTTCAATGCAAATCAAATTTTGGATTGTTATTTTCATGCAGGCAAGTTTGAAAAGTAGCTCCCGAAAAATAAACTTTACTGCTGGAATATTTATAAGCAATTAAAGTGATACCTGTAAAGTGTCAGATATTGCACAAAATGACATTTGAGACTTCAATCCTATATCAATATCATTGTAAAATACAATTGAAAGATTTGTGAAAGTTTGAAAGAAAACGAACACTGTTTACCTAGTGAAAAAAACGAATATTGAGTTCATATTTTATCACCGAATACTGATGGTCTGCCATACATTTGTCGCAGTAATGAATGATCCGTTTGAGATATTCGCACCCTGTTTACACACGTAGTACATAATTCATGGAATTTGCACTCGCTCGGCTCAAAGTTCAATCTCCGGAATGTTCTCACGGTGCTGCATGCGGACGTTCTCAGCTAGGACAATTGTACTTTTTATCAATAGCGTTAATCAACATGATTGAAATAAAAGATTTTAATGATAATTATCTTCATACTAAAGGGAAATTTGAAAAAATCAAACCCTATTATATTCTTCTTTTACCATAAGCTAAACAACACGGTAGAAGAGAAACGAGGAAGCTCCAAGTAATTTTCGTGGATTTGGACACTTTACAGGTATGACTTTAAGCATCATGGGAATAAGCAATGAATTTGAATGACCTTTGAAAACAGTTCAAGTCTTCAAGTGATGAAATCGGGACATAATTCGTACTACGCTTTTTCATGACCTGGAGCAAGGGGGAAAAGAGCCAAGCATGTTTTTTCAAAATGTTCTTGTCATCTTCTTCCTGTGAGGAGCCATAAATTAATGCACAGCCACGCGGATAATTGAATAAGGCTTTTTTTATACGGAATTAGAGATGATTTGATCAGGTTGTAGGATTTCCGTCAAATGATTTGATTAATTTGCATCATTTCCGGCAGGTCTTCCCCTGGGTGGTTCTCTGATAATCCCCAGGGTATCAGTGCTGAGTCAATCTTCTTGGGCTTGGGTAATGAAGTATCTCTATAGATGCTCCACTCCAGGGCTAGAGCTACAAGGAATATATAATTTTTGCTTGCCCTGGTGGGCAAGTGAATCTTATATTTACTCACCTGATAGCAAAATACACTTGCCTAAAGACTGGTTTTCAGAAACCATTGAGCTTGTCAATTGTTTATTTACATAGTTGCATGTTTAAATCATACATTCACACTTGGAGTGAATGCACAATTAGTTGGTTGTAGATTATTAGATATTACGAAGAAAAAAATCATCACAATTTCTATTCCAAGGATAAAGTAATTGCATTCACAACTTGTCTTGAAACCAAATAAGTCTGGTTGGTTTTTTTGACATCGGGCAAGTGGCTTTGATTTTGTTTTACTTGCCTGTCCATTATTTTATTACTAGCCCCAGGCATCGGCAAGTGGGTTTATAGAGCCCTGCCATGCTGTCTCTCATTACCACCCTCGCCCACCCGCACATCAATCAATTTAATCGTAACCCTAAGACGGATGAGTCAACTCTGCTGGGGGAATTGCTCGTACCCAGAATTATGATATGAAATCTCCTACACTGACACTGACACTGACGGGGGAGCTTAGCGGAGCTGTTCAACTCCAATATTGCCCACTTAACATAATCCCCCAAATCTCCCAAATGAATTAAATACCCTCCTAGTTCCTACATTGCAAGTAGTTAGTAGAGGTATGGAGGTCTAAGGATAGGTCTACCGAAAACGAGCATTATATAAATCTGCATCATTCATAGATGGGCCAACTCATTTAAGGGGTCATTAAATAGATTGGAGGAAATTTGATTATCAGTGGGGATTTGTCGCTGATTGACCACTCTTCCCCCACCCTAATACTATAGGTACCTATCTTAGAATCAAAATGAGACTGAAAAATGGAGAGTATTAGGAGATGGGTATCAAGAGGAGATTTTTGCACTTTTTGCAAAGATTATAACCCAATTCAAGAGGGTACATGTACAGTGTTGATATGCATTCTCCAAAGACTGAGTACAAGTATTTTCTGTACCAGTCCTGAAAGGGTTTTAAAAGCAAGGAGTTTAGATTTCCAGCTCCTTTATTTCAAGGTTATTTTTTAGTAGAACAGTTTTCTTTAATAAGCTCAGGAAAATTTATTCAGCAAGTAATGAAGATAATTTCAGGTGAAAAAGGGGAAGGGCAAATATAGGGCATGAGATTTATTTTCTGTATGCTTCAAAATTGAGAAAATAAAACAAATAGTAAATTAAGACTTCAGAATCAGAGCTTGTATAGATCTGTATAGACCTTCATTACACAGTACACAGTGTACATTCTGTATTCCTTTTTTAGTGGAAAATTACTTTAGTATAATGTATGTGAACTTGTAGGATGTCCTTTAAGGTTAAGAATGCAAATCTTGAGACTTGAGTCCAAATATTTGACCAGCAACGCTGTCTGCATAAATCTGTCAAACTGTAGACTCTTTTCTAATGTCCAAGTTGAATTGACCCCAAAGTAAACCACAATTTGTGTTACGAGGGTAATTAATGCAAACATGTACAAGATCTTTATGTATACATATCACATGCCAGACCTACTGTCCTGTACACAGACCAAGGAGGTACTAGAGACCTACAGTACTGTCCTGTACTGATGATCAGAGTGATGATAAAGTAACTAGTTTTTATTTTTCCGATCTCATTGTAGTTCAGTTTTTTGGTATCATAGTTTACTTTACCTTCAAATTAATTTCAGATTATACCCTTGAAATTTTTTTTTTACATGCATGACTCTTAAGAAAATTCTTATATATTAGAATGATAAGCTACTTGTGCTCATTAAAAGTCATTGTTTGTTTTTGTTATCCAAATTATTTTTTCTTGCGTTTGTTGATATAAATTATGCTCTATGCTCTAGTACCAACACGACACGGGATTCCCACACATACACTTACATGTAGCCAACAAGAAAAAAAGTGTGAATTTATAAATATTAATTTCATACATTCGGAAAGATGGGCTTAGAGCCGCTTGGTTTATCATCCATGATTAATTTGGAGACCAACTGGTGGAGGTTATGTCAATAATTGAACAATTTTGTTTGTTCAAACTTGGCAACTCCCTTGAACAAACAATTACACAGCCTTGGTTTCCTTGAATTCCCCATATCTGTACATACTTACTTCATGTACATGTACATGCCATAGGTTAAGAAAGAGAACGGGCACTAATTTTACCCCAGCTATTTTTATAGGTCAATTTTGTAGAACAGAGATATTTGTTAATGTTTGGGAGCCATGATAAACCAAATGTATATTATTGCTCTTCAATTTTGATTAATATTCACAAAATCTGAAATATTATCAGAAAATTGGTCTACAAGATTGTTTATATAGATGTATGTAGAACTTAATTTTGCCAAAAATTGACTTAACAACCTTCTTGATCTTATCTTATAAAAAAAAAATATATAAAAAAATAACAAATCTAATGTTTTTATCATTAAGGAAGGCTTTGAAGTACTACTTGTTAACCATGTTGGGGGCCACAATTACTACGTTAGTGCAACCTAACAAAATTCCAGTATAACCCTGAAATAATCTTTAATACTCTAAAAGAACAAAATTAAGTAGTGAGATGTTTTGTAAATATACTTCCAATTATTTGCTTTATAAATCTGTTTATCAAGATACAAATTTGTAAAATCTAAGAAATATCAGAGACAGAGACATGAAATCCAACAAACCATACAAAAATGAAATAATACTGTACATGTACATGTAGGTTGATTTGGAGCTGAGCTCAAACTCAACACTCAAACCTCCAACTAGTTATTGAAGGAAGAACTAGAAGAACTGGGGGTAAGGCTGTTAGGTAAACAAAATATCCCGTCTCGAACCCGGCTTGGTAGAATTACAAAATTATTAACGGGATCCCGGATCGTCCCGGTTCCCTTGTGTATGAGCAAAAAACTGCCTGTACCCATGCACACACAATTGCTTATGTTGGAAGTTATGAGGAGACATACCATACATTAGCCCAGGTTCAGTGGACATGCATATCATACCAAACTCACAACCAAATGTGAACTCAGGGCCATGTGTGTAAGATCATGTTTGGGCGAATTTTTTATGACTACAAGAAACACATTGTTGAAAAGTTTGTTATCTAAAAAAAATGGGAGGCAGCATTGGGGTAATTTATTTTTGGGGGTGTGCCAGTGTTTGGGGCAGAGTTATGTGGTTTGTTTTTGAGTTATGTTCAATAAAGCATACACAGGAAAAGCAAGTTCTCAATATATCTTTGTGGGAGTCAAGATAAAAAGTTAAAAAAGTATATTCAAAGGTTGGGGTAAGCTTTCCAACAGGTGGGGGGCATTCCCCTTAAACCCTTTGTATAGCTCTACACAAATTCAGGTAATTGACTTCAAGGCTCAACCTGTTTAAACATTGTGACCTTCTCTGCCACTGGTCACAGCCACAGGTCGTAAATCTGTCATAACTACTGCAGTTTACTTGAGCCAATCCCATTTTTTTCTTATATGTACCAGTATACAGATTTGTTATTATTACTGGAGAAAATTTGTTGCCAAAACCGAGAATTATACAAACAAAGGGCCAATTCTCGGACCGCTCGTTTCCCGGTTTGAAGGCCATAATCGCCGGGAATCCCTTCTCGTCTCGGATCGGATAACAGCACTAACTGGGGGTGTATTCTGAAAAAAGATTTTTAGTTAAAATTTATTGTATCTATTCTACGTCATATCTACGTCACTAAAATATATTTTAGCAAATCGCTATTCCTTAAGTACAGGTTCAGAATAGCGATTTGGCAACAAATATTTCAGTGACGTACGTGTAGATAAAATAAATTTTAGCTTAAAATCGTTTTCAGAATACACCCCCTGCACAGTGGAGGCATACCAGAGTTAGGGAATATTCCAATATACAGTATATGGTTGCATTTTATTTCAGAGACTAGGGAATTCATTGTCGCCTACAGAGTGGCAAAAATTGTAAATTAATTAAAGGAATAAGTTGCCTTGGAGCTAAGCTTTGTCACCTTTAAGCTGGACAGTTTTTGAAGGAATAACTAGCAGAACTGAACATTGATGTATTGTAGAGGCATACCAGATTTAGGGAATGTTCAAAACTTTAATTTATTATCTAGAGACTAACAAATTCCTCTTTATTTTCTTCTTTGGAGCTTTGGAGCTAAGCTTTGTCAACTCGAACCTCCAGTTATTGAAGGAAGAATTAGCAGAACTGAACAGATATGTATTGAAGAGGCATACCAGATTTAGGGAATGTTCAAAACTTTAATTTGTAATCTAGGGACTAACAAATTCCCCATCTTTATTTTCTTCTACAGAGCGGCAACGAATCGTAAATTAAAGGAGCAAGTGGCTTTGGAGCTCAGCTTCGTCAACTCGAACCTCCAATTACTGAAGGAGGAGCTGGCAGAACTGAACAGTGATGTAGAGGCCTATCAGAATGACAGTTATATGCGTAGCGTCCCACTTATTCCACTTGGACTCAAAGAGACAAAGAAACTTGACCTCAGGCTCGTATTTACAGTGAGTATTCTGTTTTCTATGTTTTTTCATAGATATCATTCGATACTTATTAATGTTATTGTGTAAAGCTATTTTTGAATAGATGAAAATGAAATGAAATAGACCAAGAAACTAGACATCATGCTTGTACTTACAGATTCTGTTAGATATGACATCTCTTTGTAATATAAATTACTATGGAATGATATTATAAATAATGAACAAAGAAAATTGAGCAGTAATAATAATGATATAAATCACAGCATTGTACAAAAAAAAAGAAGAATGGCTGAATTCAATAACAATGACATAGACCTATGCCTATACTTATAGAGCATATTTACATAAAGTATTCGTTCAGCAGAATTTTATATTTGATATTGTACATGCAATGTATTGCATGCAATATAATCCTTTCTCATTAAGACTAATCACTACTCATACAATGGCAGCGTTGTTATTACTGCCAATATGATCAGCCCACTGATGTGTACACATGTTTCCGATAACATAATTAGTTGCTAGGCAACCTTGGCATGGAAACTAACTGTAGGCTGTAGAAACTGTGTAATCATAACAATATTAAACATAAACTAGCTGTACCCGCGGAAATCCGCGGGTTTTTGTAAGAGAAAGACGATGATGACATAACGACACTTTAAAACTTTACTAAATATCCCACAGTCATTTAAATAATAAGACAAAATAGACTCGGGCGATTCAATCCCACCCAACAACCCGTTGGGGCCCCGTCCAACGATACATCCGACCAATGTATAACAAAATCATGATGGTTTAGTATCCACGCAAAGTTATTCAGTTATCCCCCATATTTCATATGATCTATAATTTGTTCCACTTGTATTAAAATAGATACAATAATATATGTTCGTGTTCTTGCTAATAAAGTAGCTTCGCCGCTCCCCCCCCCCCCCCCCCCCAGCGGCTCCAATTGCCTGAATGACAAATAACCCGTCGTGTCCCCTACACGTTTCATTTCATAAACTACGTTCTCCCGCGTATACTTTTGTTCATATTCTTGAAAGGAATAGTAGCTGTCTATACATGCATTTGCATGCTACATGAGCAGATACTTCCCCCATCCATTCTACCCGCACCCCCGATAATTTGTTCCGCTTGTATCAAATTAGATACAGTACACTATGTTCGTGTTCTTTCTAGCTTCGCCGCTGCCCCCCCCCCCCCCCCCCCCCGTGTCTCAAATTGCCTGCATGACACATAACCCGTCGTGTCCCCTAAACAATTCATATCCAAACTAAGTTCTCCCGCGTATACATTTTTTCATATTCTTGTGAAACCCGATGATATATTCCTTTGAAAGGAATAGGAGCCGTCTACACATGCATTGCATAATAAATGAGCAGATACCTCCCCCGTCCATTCTACCCCCACCCCCCCCCCCCCACCCCCTCGGCGTCTCCTCTGGTACTGCATGGTAGCTTCGTGGCTGACTTAATACATCTTACCACAAGCTGGCGCAATTATAGTATCGTGTACGGTAGGGCGAATGAGATAGTGACCAGAGACGATGGTCAGCAGGTCAGTGAGCTATGCAAATAAACTACGGTTCGGTGGGGTAATTAGATGACTGCGCGACGTGTATACACGGCTGTACAGCCATCGCGCGTTGTATAACCGCAGCTAAATTGAAGTTGTCGCATTTTGTCGTCTATGCACTTACAAACACGATGCCAATCGGCAATAGCGATCATTACCATACCATCCGCGTAATATAAATATTGATATTTATCAAAACCTGGGTAGTTTCGTAACGTGTTATATCTAAAATAGTTTCTCGATATATTATTTGTTTTATCTACTCCAATTTATATTCTTACAAATACTTTTACGGCGATAAATCGTTAGTCAATGCTCGGCGTCTTAAACGGGCAATTGACATTGCTGACTTTCCCTTTTCTTCGATCTGGACGACGACCACGGGGCGGGAGCGACTCGGGAATGCCTTATTGTCCTCCGCAAAAAGTATATCCTTCGATCGCGACGGTCGGGAAGTCGCCGAATCCTCGGGGTGAGGATATCTCGAGTGGGAACCATTTTGGGGGGTTGAAGCTTACCGTATTAATATAATAGATTACATAATACTTAAAATGTAGATAACACACTGCTGTCTATACAATGTAGCTAGCGTCAATGAATCGTAAGAAGAATTTAATCGACCTTAAGAATGTAAATTCATATTCCCACACATTGTACTGTAGTCATATTTTATTTACACACACGTGCAGACATACAATATGTTATATGCGCAAGGTCAGTTTTCTTCTTTTCTCTCGACCTTGCTATGGACAGTGGGCCAGGCAGTGTTTTATAACATTGAACATGAACAAATAGAATGGCGTACGTACGTTGGAAGCAAAATCGATATTGACGTGAATTTGATCATCAATAGTCAAACCACGCATTAATGCATGCTGGGTATGGTAACATTTGTGGCTCATGGTGTGTTGTTTATGTTGTTTTTTTGCAAACATTGAGTTGCAAATGTGCGCATAAAATACATGTGTTACAATGATTGGACATATAAAACATGAACATAAATAGGCCTTATGCTACAAAATACTTACATTGTACAAGTGATGATCGAAATAACATCAAATGTCTCTCAACCCGTTTACCTACGAGTTTATGAAATACCCATAGACTTTGTACACAAACTACTCGGTTCCCGTGGTCAAGGGCTTAATTTTATGTAAATGCAATACTATGTATAGATTTATTGTGCAAGCATGAATGAAGTGTATGAAGCCATAGGTTGCTCGAAGGTAAAAGTAATTAAATTAGGAGATATAATATTAATAGATCCTTTGGCTTAAATAGGATTTGTGTTACATTTATAAGACATACTGTACTGTCACTACTGTGTACATGCGTTAATTATAATTTGAACATTTTGTTACAAACACAAAGAACAATTAATTTAAGTCTAAAATAAAACAGGTTTTTTATAATTGTAATTTGATTATATATTTTCTATTCCTTGTGCAGGATTACATCCTAGAGCATTACAGCGGAGATGGGGAGATGTATCAAAATGAAATCAAAGAATTCCTCGAACTCAGACAGGTGAGCATCATCTATAATATTGTAAAAGTTATCTTTATATAACCAGGGCTCGACACTAGCACTTGTCCCCTTGCACGAGACAAGTACAAATTGGTGCTGGGCAAGTGAAACTTCATAAATTGTCTAGTTTTCTTGCCCGATTGGGCAACTAAATAATTGTTCAACTAAGAGAGAACAATGTTATTTCATGAATACATATAAATCTCATCTAGAAGAAACATATTGGGACTTGAAGTAAAATTTCATAATATACGACTTTACTTGCCTGAATGGGCAAAGTATACTGACAAAAATTAATGTGGAAGCTTGAATAACCCATTATAAATCTGACTTGAATTCGAAAATAAAAATTTATTTCAAATTCAATAACACCTAATTCTTCAAATATTTTAACTCTGGATCCATTGGAGTCAATTTGAATTCGAGATAACATTTATTCCCCTTCTAAGACCAGAGTTCACGGTATTTTGAAGACCAGTGAACAAATGCATGGGGGCTCACAAGCCTAACAGGGATGTAGCCCCCACCCCACCAATATAAAGCCCCCCATACCCAATTGATCTTTAAGGTGGAAGTATTCACAGCGTGCCACACCTACAATTACAATATCTAGGAAAGTGCCATCAGGATATTTTTATCTGGATCAAATTTGTTTGCTAATTGAAGCACTTAGTCTGTATTGTTGAAAAGAGCACCATGTGCCAATTCTCGTCAATTTAATGTGGCAAAATCATAAAATAATATTGGTAATTGAAATACCATGAAATCACATGTGATGACAGGTTACATCGGGTATCATGTATTTATTGCTACTCCATCCTGTGTGATTCACAGAATACCAAGCCCACATAAAGTGAGTCAACTGCATATATATATATCTTGATTTGTTTGTTTGAAATGAAAGACAAATCTAGAACAATGTATGGCTGTTACAAATTGATATGATTATCTGTCCTATGTCATTTTTCATCAATAAATTACCGGTATCAAAGTCTGACTTTTTGCCTGGGGGCAGCATTTCTTTTGTTGTTGACGTTTACGGCGTGGCTAATAACAATGGCTTGCGTCGTGGCCATTGTAGTACATGTACCATCATGGGCATTGTACGTCACAACCGACAATGCGTATGCACTGTTCGTTTGTCAGTGAACAGTCACTACCTGTACACTGTACAGGTGCGCATTGTTATTGATGGTGTGTTGGCTCACAGTGCATTATCATTGTACACAAGCTACAATGGCGGTTGCATTTGAGATGTCAGATATATATATGATCTGTCAAATGATTGAGATATGAGTGGAAAAGTAAATGAATAATTTTCCTATCTAGTATCCATTTTCAATTGTCATTATATGGGGACCCAAATTAATTTTCGAATATCATTTATTGAGGCGCAAATGATTTGGTTTTATGTCCTGTATGTAGATCAGTTTTGGTGCTATATTGTTGTATGTTTTTAGTATTGATTTTTATTTTTTTAAACACAAACTTGTCTTTTATTTCCCGTTAATTGAATAATAGGCACATTTAAACATACTTATCATTTCAAGAATGTATTGGTATACACTATAAGATCTACAAACGAGAGCTCGGCAATACATGTATTTACTCAGCATTTCTGTCATAACAAAACCTTGAGGATTTGAATTTTGAAGACGAGCTATAGAGCATTTTTCCCAACGCTACATACATTTATGTGTCTCTTTAATAGTCAATATGAACACCAACAGAGAAATTAAGAGAGTATTCCTAGAATATTACAATCAGCTGGATTTTATTGAGAGCCAATTCTACTAGAACTTTGACACTAAAGTTATTACACTTTTCTTATTTTCTCTAAACTAAACCTATTTCTAACCTTATTTTTCCATCTTCGTGACCTTTATCTACAGTTGATATGAACAAGGTGTAAAGCTCAGACTAGAGTACTGCACTCATTGAGAACCAACTATTCTATAAATTAAAAACATAAATCATTACAATTTAATTTCCCCCAACTAACCTTATTTCTAACCGTATTTATCCATATTTGTGACCCTTTCAGTCTATACGAACACCAAAGAGAAATAATGAAGGGGTGGAGCTACTCTTGGAGTACTACATGTACAATCAGCTGAATGTTATTGAGAAGATATCAAAGATATCAGAGTTTTCTCATATCTTTCCCATATCTTTCCCAACTAACCTTTTTTCTAACCTTAATTTGCATCTTTCTGTATTCTTTTTCAGTCGATACGAACACCAAAGAGGAATGATGAAGGGGTGGAGCTACTCTTAGAGTACTACAATCAGCTGTATTTCATTGAGAACAGATTCTTCCCTCCCGAGAGGAACCTGGGCGTGTACTTTCACTGGTGAGTAACCATTCTTTTAAAGAGGTACAGTGCAGTCAAACCTGTGTATAGTGACCACCTCCAGAGGGGATACAAAACTAGTGGCATAGGAGCTGTAGACAAGTAACCTCTATCTAGAGAGGTTCCATTACATTGCTTCAAATGTGTTTGCAGGGGAACACTTTTGGTGGCCACTATAGGCAGGTACATAAGTTCATATCTATAGACAGGTGGTCACTAGCTAACACAGGTTTGACTGTATTTGGTAATTTTTGGGAATCATTTTCCTTGCAAAATAAAATTGAATTTAGTTTGGTTATGGTTTAGGATTAGAATCGGTGTTAAAGTTGGGGTTACTGGTAAACATTTTTTTGTTGGTGTATGAAATGTAGCAGAGCTATTGCCACTGGAACTCACAGTATGTTAATTGGAACCGGCAATACAATACCTGTAGCCACAAACAGAGAATGTATTATGCATGTATTGCCCACTCTCTAATTCAGTCTCCCGAAAAATTCAGAATTATTCATGATTTGTTGAAAGAGTTCTCGATGGCTGACAGAAGAACTCTTTTGTATCATCGGGTTGCAGAGTAACATAACCCTCAATTGACGGTCTGTTCTAAAGAAAATGATATGTTCGTATTTGTTTCCACAGAAACACATAAGGTATACAATGGTTGTTTTCATGAATTTGCGTCATAATATACTGAATGCAAAGAATTATCTAGCGTATTGAATTGTATTATATATTGCATCAGAAAAGCTAAAAAGTGAAAATAATCTTATTTGCAGAAGAACCAAATCACAGGCGGCATGTATTTGTTTTCACAGAAACTGTAAGGTATACCATGGTTGTTCTTGTCATACCATGAGTGCAAGTAGGTGTATTGAATTTTAGATGCATGAGAAAAGCTAAAAAGTGAAAATAATCTTAATTTGCAGAAGATCCAATTCACAGGATTCTTTTATTTTTGTTTTCACAGAAACTGTAAGGTTATACCATGGTCGGTTCCAGCATGATACAATTAATTAAATTAATTATCTAATAGAGCCTGTAGAGGTATCGAATTGTAAGTTCTTGCATTGGACAAACTAAAAAGTGGAAAATAATTTGCAGAATTAATAAATCACAGGCATACATCTCTTTTCACAGAACGTGTAAGGTATATCATGGTTGTTTGCGATATAATACAGAGAGTATTATAATCGATTAGAGATATTGAATTTTAGAAGCATTGAGAAGGCTAAAAAGTTGAATACAATGTAATTTGTACAATAAATTCATTATAGGCATGCATGCATTTGTTTTCACAGAAAATGGTATACCATGGTTGTTTGCATTATAATACAGTGAATCTGGAGAATAATCGAGTAGAGATATTGAATTTTAGAATCGTGAGAAGGCTTATAAGTGAAACATAATATAGTCTGCCCCCCCCCCCCCAAAAAAAACAAAAAAAACAAGCATAAATTTGTGTTCACAGAATCTGTAAGGTACATGTATACCATACTTGGTTGCGCCATGATACAATGAATGCATTGAATAATCTGGAGGAGGTATTGAAATTATGCACATTGAAGAAGCCAGAAAGTGGAAAATAATCTGCAGAAAGCTATTCCATACAAGCATTTGGTTTCAGTTCTAGAATTTCATAATGAAATGAATGAAACACTTTTGTTAATGTTGTACACTGTATCTTCAATTTTCTGCAGCACTGGGAAAGGATGAAAAGAATGCAATAAAACAAGTATTCACACTAGGTACATGTATCTACATACTGTGCATAATTTCTGAAATTAATAATATAATAATTTATTATATTTATAAATCTACCTTCTGGGGGTGTTGCATACAACTTTGAATCGCAACTTTGAGTTGCAAAGCCCAACTTATCACTGCATAATGAAGAGAATCAAATGCAACTTACTATTTTGATATAACATAGAACATGATATGTCTTGCTTGTTGATTGATTATTATGCAGAGCCATTGTTGGTGGCTATATATACTGGATATATTTGCATAGCGCAGAATTGTAATCTCTTGGATCTCATAGACTACATTACATTATTATGGCATGTGGCCCGCTGGCCCGGGGCCAGTGAAATTGCACTTGGGGCCAGCAAAATGTATAAAAGTCATATTTTGGTGGCCCGATCGGGCAAGCAGATTTTCAACCCTACATTGACAAGATGAAAAAATCTTGTTTTCTTTTATGTCGTGCTTCATCTGTAATCACAGGTCTGATTAGGAAAGAGTGATATTTTGAAAAGTAAAAAGCTTACTCATGAAATACAATTTTGGGGCCAGTAAATTTTCTTTTGGGCCACCAGAAAAGGGGAAGATACTATTTCACTGGCCCAACCGGGCCACTGACTAAAAAGGCGGGTGTGGAGCCCTGATTATGGTGTCTCAAGCTTCTAGTTCTATACCCTCAAACAAAATGGCAGATTTCTATGCCCAGCCAAGCATATACCTCTCCCATTGTGAAACCTCCTTGATATCCCTTTGTGACCCTCCATTTCTGCAGCCAAATTCCCTTTGATCCTAAGTGCCTAAACCACCTCTTGAGAACTGGTTGGTAACAAAAGAAAGTGGAAGACCTGAAGATGGTAATTCACTGGACATAGACAATGGTCCCATTTTAGTCTCCACAGTATAATAGTTCCCAGTATGTTCTCCACACAATAATAGTGTGGTCTGACAGTAGATTCCATACATGTAGCTGGGTGAAACCACAATGAAATGTGATGTCTTTGCATGTTGCTGGTTTATAAACCCATCCAGCAGGACTAGTCCTAAAAATACCTGGGCTGGGGTCTAGTGAGAATGTATGTTATGTATGTTCATTTGAAATATCATTGTCTTGAATGGGTTAAACTTAATTGGTAAATATGTTGAATATTATCTAGTCTGAATATACATTGTATTGACTACATGTATGTTTGTTATTGGTTTAATGGGCATTATGATAATCTCAGTACTCGCAATTATACATTTAGCTGTTTAATGAGAAAAAAGGTATTTTTAAATAAAAAATAATAATATTTCTAAGTGAAAACATTCAAAATGAAATCATAGACCCAAGTATGAGTGTATTTGGAACCAGTCCTGAATGGGTTAAAAATAAAAATATTAAATGTTCCAAGTTTGCTAAATTTGAAGTTCTGAACTTCTGATATTGCATAATGGGGCTTTGATCAGTCCCTCACCTTTACAAGTATAGGGGACAGGAACTGCACTAACACATGTATAGCACTGACAGTTATCAATTAAACCATGTCGGCAAGTGGTGCCTATAAATAGCAGGTAATAGACCAACTAGTGAGATAGGAATGCCTCCAACTGGGCGGATACAAACGTTCTCTAGAAATGTATACACAACACATAACACATTCTTCCGCAGATGCACAGCATCGCACCAATTGCTAGTCAAGCAGGGCTCGACACTTGCACTTGCCCACTTGCCCGGGGCAAGTAGAAATTTATGTCAGGCAAGCAACATTTCATAAATGGTCTACATGTAGATTGCTAGCCTGATCGGGCAACTTAAATTCATCTTCAACTACGAGAATAGAATGTAGTTCCTTACATGAAAATCTCATCCAGTAGTAAGCGGGCAAGTGGATCATCTGTTTGGGCAAGTAAAATTTGAACATTTATGATTTACTTGCCCAAATGGGCCATTAGAGAAAAAAGTTAGTGTGGAGACTTGAGTAAAGTATCTGGTATACCTTCATCATCATAAATGCAATTTTATGTTAATATTTCTCCAGAAATGTACACATTCTGAATGTGTACTTGCGTAGAGGCACAGCATTATTGCACCAATCAATAATAAAGTATGGTAATTGGTAAACCCCCATAAATGCAATTTAATGTTTGTTTGTTTTGACATGATATTCAAGGGTTTTTTTTTAGAAAAGAAAAGCACAATTGTTCAGCTATTTATTTCTTAGAACGATTAATTATAAATCAGAATATGCCATTGATCTTATATAATCCTAATAAGATAGGGTAGCACCTGAATCAATATTTATTCAAAAGAAATTATCTTTTGAAGTTGCAACTAAGTTTTTATCATTCTTATGTTACTATTGAATATGGTACAATACAACCGGAAAACATTAAACATTATACAACAGGAGCAAATAAAAAATGAAGGATTTTTATGGACTTTTTAGATATTTTTAAAACACAAACAAAAGAAATGTTCAATCTTGCGAATATAACGTTCCTTACAATTTCACGTAGCGAAACTAAGTCTCGGGTTAGACTTTGATACGATGAAAGAATAAGATATCTGACACAAAAAAAATATAAAATGCTCAATAAAAGGAGAGATAAGACAGCATGTTTAAGTTATTGAACCTTCTTTTATTTGTTAATGTAAGTTTTCATGAGCACTTATACTGTATGTGAAATATATGCCTTCCAATATGGGCCACAAAGTTTTTAAAAGTAATCACAAACAGTTTACATGGCACTGAGCAAATTTGCATTTTTAGTGGTTTTAGCTAGAATATTCCAGTTTTCCTCTTTATATTGACTTGTTTTAATAGCATTCTTAATATTGACTCTTACTTCTTGTATTAATATGACCTGATTTATCGATGAAGTAAAATCCTTCAATATCTTTTTTTATTCGTTGTACTTGACTTATAAGATGCCCTATTTCATGCATCACAGCTATAGATTACTGTACTACAAATGTATGCCTCCAGCTGCAATGTAGATTTGGTGCACAATTTATCATGGAAAGTATAGAGAGCTGTTTAAATTTGCATTTGTAGGCTTGGACTTTTCTGGACAGTTTACTCTCTGGGGTTGTTTGCATTTGTTGTTTGCTCTAACTGCATGGATAGGCCTGCTATTTGCAGAGATATTAATTGTTCCCTCGTCGCTTATTGCGTGTTTTGATTGAATTTCTGTATAACAATACATTATAGTGTGTATACGGTTACCTTATACCATAGACCTAGGACTATGCTTATAATACAGAGTAAAGAAGTTTAAATGCATAAACCTTCAGAATCAAGTACAAAAGTCGTTGGCATTCATGGTATAAAAACATAAAAACAAGTAGAGTATTCCAATGGGAGTACATTTCCTAAAAAACAAGATCTATATGAAGTAATAGATAAAATTTTCTATTGTTATCTTTAACTCAATTATTAAGATGATTCAATTTTGGTTTTGACACTCATTCCCTATAAGTATAACAGACGAAGGCCAGACAATTTGGGGGATGTGCACGCAGAAAAAAAAATGCTTGAACATTTTCAATCCATTAATGACGTTGTGGATAGGACACTTATCACCTTGTCAAACCTGTTAAGATGACCTTTCATTTTAATTGTTATTATTATCCATTTCTTACTCAATTAACTAAAGATTGATGGTCAGACCATGTAATGTGTTAAATCCTGCAATGACATACAATGTAGAGTGTGGCTTTAATTGAATCCCTTCACATCCACCGTTAATGATTCAAACAGCATTCTCATCTCATAATAAGGCCCAGTCACATATCCCCGGATAGCATTTAACAGACGCCTGATGGAGACTTAACATTTTCAATCTATTCATCTTCATCACTGTTATGGGTTTCTTGTCTGTTCCTTGTCAGGCGATGTAAGTTGTTCTATCCGGCAGAATGTTTTGTGCAAGAAGCAATGGAGAGGACTTCCACCACCTGATAACTTGATTTCGCAAATGTTCTATTCGTTGGGCATCTGTTGACGCTATCCGGGCCTTTAGGAATCAAGCAGCAGCGAAAAATAGAAGGGGCTCAGGGCAATTGAAGCCCTCAAAGTGCCCAAAGGAACCTACCCCCCCCCCCCCCCCCCCCCCAAAAAAAAAAAAAAAAAAAAAAAAAAAATTATGAATGAGCTTTGATCTGTAAATTTAACTTGCAAAACAAATTTGGGAGTGTAATTTTTGTTCAGGCACACTTGACAATCAGCTTATGTTAATTGGATATTATTTTGATTCCTTATGACACTGCAAAACAGCATACCAAAGTGCACATTTTCACTCCCTGGGGAGCATTCTAGCCAGGTACTTTGTAGGTGTGAAAAGTGCTAAGGCACTACATTCCCATCTTTCCTGGTAACCATTAATACATACCTGGGTCAAGATCAGTAAATGTGGATAGTTTTTAAAACTTGTTCTTGCTTTCTGGCTCTGCTATCAACACGTTTTTCTTTTTTATTTCAAAGAGCATGCACCTGTAGTTTGTTTTGTAAACATGCAGGACTAATTGGAATTTCCTGTCTGTAATTGATTGCATCCTATTGACCTATTATGTGATATCAGGTTAACATGCAGATCATCCCTCTTGCCTCTTCGTTGATAGAAATAATAGTCATAGAGCTATTATTAAACATGTTCATGTCTCTCAAATATGCTCTGGAGTGGACATGAACATATTTTAACCAGGGCTAGTGGCTCTGTAGCAAAAGTAAAAATCTGGACTTCTCATGTTTTTGTGGCCAAACATCAGATTGTGGTGGCCCAAACAAAACACATCTATCCATTTCAGTTTTAAATCTAATTTTATAAATTAGGAATCAGAATTTGCTTTTCTTCCATGTAAATTTATGAAAAAAATAAAGGAATTAACACATTTTTCGCTACCACACCACAAAGCTGCAGAATGTTGTTTAAATAAAACAGTGGAGACGATCCTGATCATTAAGCCACTGGGTTTACAAGACTACAGTTGTTACGACATACATGTAGCTCATTATTTGTTTTACTTTATATCTGTTTGTCACAAGCTCTCGAGTTATCTCTAAGTCAAGCAATAAATGAGGCGTATGTCCATAACCTGAAGTGTAATTATGTGTTGTCAGTAGCCATGTCAGTAGAATAAATGCCTTTGGAATGTTGTAATCGGTGAGCAAAGAATGAGCCTTTACATGTTTGTGTGATCTCAAAGTCCAAAGGAGGTTGAAATATTTGAAATATTGTTTAGATCTAGAACAAAAATGTATGAAGAGTCTGGAACGTTCGGCTAATAATGATTGATAATTTGATACTCGGCACTGGGAAAATTGATTTGGGTAATTCCAAGCAAATCATGTGGGCAAAATGTACGGGGGCCCTATTGCAGAAAGAGGTGCAATTGATTGTAAAATTGCAATTAATTGTAAATCAGATCATGTGACTAAATTGGCACATTTTCTGACTTACAATTAATTGCAACTTACAGTTGATTGTATTTCTTTCTGACATTTGAATCCTCCAAATATATATGTATTTTTCTATTAATTGTTTAAAGTGTTGAAATGCTTGCTTGCAGTAGCCATATTAGTGACATTCAAATGATGGCAAAGGGGGTGGGGGGGGGGGGGGGGTTCAGGTAACACCGACACATTGCTTTGAAATGGCTCTTTCATTTACAGTCAAACCTGTGTACTGTGTATAGCGACCACCTAGGGGAAACATGAATAGTGGCCACTGTAGACAGGTTACCTCTATAGACAGTTTCCATAGCACAGATTTTCACTGCAGGGGATCACTTTTTGTGACCACTATTATAGGCAGGTTGGCTGCTATAGACAGGTGGCCACTAAGACAGCCTGTATATAGTTAATATTATAAAATAAGTCACATTTTAGCACACTATTTATGGGTGTTCCCAACATTCTTGCAATCAATTATGTGGGAAATATTAAATATTTAGCATGGTGCCTGCTAAGTAAACTGACCAGGCGCGCCACATCAAAGTATCACTAGACCAAATCTGGAATGATTGGCCTTCATCACTTGGGCATTCTAAACAGAACAAAACCAAAATACAACAAGGTTGAGTGAATTCATTCAACTGTTCGACCTGGGAAATGGGAGCTGTACCAGATCCCTGGAAGTTTAAAACAAAACGACCATACAGACAATTATTGTTACAGAGGATGAATACTTTTGTGGTATTTCAGTGATATTTATTTAAGATTAATACACTTGATAACAGCTTTTTACCAGAAGGTGTTTCATTATACAGGTGGTCGCAAGAGTAGGTTTGACTGCATGACAAACCAGCAGTGAAAAAAATACATGGAGGCTCAGGACAAATTTGCCCTCTAAATGCCCAAAAGAGCCCCCATATATTATTTGCATAGAGTTTATGGCAAAACACATTTTAGAGTGGTTTTTTCATGCCTTGAAAAGTAGCCCTCAAAATAAATTTTTTTTTACCCTGCGTACCAGGGCATCTAATCAATATTGTTGTTCTATTTTGTTTATATTTTTTTTTAAAAATATGGTGAATGTTTCAAAGTGTACTTCTATAAAGTTCTTTATAAAGTTTGTATCGTATAAATTGTCAATACGGGTAAATGTGAATGCCCTGGACTGCATGGTGGCAAATGGCCTTCTAATAGACTGCTGCTATATAAGCACCACATCGTGGGAACCAATCTAGCAGTCTTTGAATGTTTTGCCAGCCCAGCAGACCAAAGAATCTCCCCTATTGTTCTGTGGAAGAATGCATACTTAGCGGACTATAACATTACATCTAGGAAAGAAGGCGAGAGTGCGCTACATGCCCCGTCGTCTAAAACATAATTGAGTTTTCAAAGAGCATTTAAGGTCTAATTTTTTTTTTGCTGGTCGAATGTTTGCAATCAAAACGAAAGTAGAAAATGTGACGCCTATAATTGGGGTTTGAGGTCTTTAAGAAAAAGTTTAATTTATTGTTTGTAGCTCGAATGTTTGCCCTTCACATTCATAATAGAAGTAATGAAGGAGCATGTCATCTAATTTCAGTCATGACAATTATTGGCGTATGAGGTAACAAAATACACACATTGATTTCTGTAACTTGAATGTTTAGTCTGTGAATTAGCAATGGAAGTGGAGCGTGTGTTACTTCAGCATGCAGGTCTAAAATACATTATTGTAGCTTGAATGGTTGCACTTTGTGTTCCCAGTGGGATAAAGGGGTATGTTTCAATCATGACATTTAGTTAATTTGATTCGAAGGTCAAATAAAACAACAACTTATTTTTGCAGCTCAAATTTTGAAACTTTGTGTTCTCTGTGGAAGTGAGGGGTATGTCATCAAATTTTAATCATCAAAATTATTTGAGCTTAAGTCTAGATAACAATATTGACAATAACTTCATACAACTCAAATGTTTGCGGTTTTAATTCACAATGAAAACCGATATGACGTCCAATATCAGTCATTCATTATTTGTGGTCTAACAAAACAACAAATTACTTTTGCAGCTTCAATGTTTTAACTTGTTATTCTCTGGAAGTGAGGGGCATGTCATCTAATTTTAATCATCCAAATTATTGGAGCTTAAGACTAAATTTATAACCAAACAACAACTTTATTCAAGTTCGTAGATCAAATGTTTGCAGTTTTTATTTACGATGAAAACCGATATGACGTCCAATATCAGTCATGAATATTATTAAGAGTTTGAGGTCTAACAAAACAACAGCTCATTGTTGTAGCTCAAATGTTTGCACACTGCATAACCAACAAACTACAATGGAAGAACGGGTTATGACGTCTGATTTTTGGTGTGAAATCCAAACATTGATACTCTTTATAAATTATACAGACAAAATAAAATTTATTTTTCGGGAGCTACTTTTCAAACTTGCCTGCATGAAAATAACACTCCAAAATTTGATTTGCATTGAACTCTATGCAATTTTCCAAGGCACTTTTATGGGTTTCTGGGGCTCTTTTTTGCATTTGGGGGGGCGATACATACAGTGGTATACAGTACTGTGCGAAAATTCTGTTAAATAGGCATGACAAAATAATAGTATGAAATTGTGAACTGGGAAAAATGTATGCAAAAGTACTAGGCTATGTAATTCAAGAGGTATCGATGTTCACACTTGGTGCTTTTATGTTTCTTTCCTTTAGGATAGGTTCAAAGTAAGGTTAACTAATTATTTGTAGTCAAAGCAACATTCATTGTTCCTACTTTTCAGTTTTCAGAACATGATTTATGTAGGTACAAAATTGAGATGACAAAAAGATGCTGAAATTATGCTATTGTCAAAATAATTTGGAGTTTATGGACTCGCATGGAGGATGTACAGTGTACTATTGTAAAATATAACGATATCAAGGAGGTTGATTGAAAAATAAAATGAATTCCAGTATAATTTGTAAGTGTTTTTTTAATGAATTATTAATCAATGGTTAAATGTTGCAAATGTTTATTTGATAAATTATCACCCCAAAATGATAGAAAGATCTACAGTAAAGATTCTAATGTTCATGTATTTTTAATAAATTGTATTTATTCCCTGAAGCCTCTAACCCTTAAACCATAGCAAGCGGTTTGGTTACTCGCCTACGTGACAAAAATAGCACATGTATGCTTTTTAATATTTACCTGTGGGACCAAACAAAAGAACTCTGTAATCATGGGAATTAAAAAAATACCAGAGCCTGTACCAGAAAATAAACTCAATATTGAGGTAGATGCCCTGTTTGCAAACAGTTGGAGAGCCTTTTGTTTGGGTGTGAGGCAGGAAATTGCCAGGAATAGAAGGTGTGATGCTTAGGGACGCTTATGATTGTGGGTGTTCGATTGTCGGTCGGGTTCGTGTGAATTTCAATCACAGATTTGCCCACTGAATCGCGGTTAATTACACCTCATGTGAAAATACAAACATTTTGTTTTTCAAAACAAATTGTTATTGCCCTTCTCCTCGGCCGCTGACACTCATATTGATATTCAATAATCTCCTTACACTGTATGTAATTCTCCAAATCATTTCAATTAAGAATTACTGTATTATCGTAATGGTTTTTCAAATTATATAATTTGTCTGGAAACCAATTTGTCTGAACTTGTTGGTAAAATATGGACTTCTAAAACTATTACATTTCATTTATGAATATTATTTTGGGTGGTGGTTCCCTTTAAGTTAAGTAAAATCATGAATCTCTACAATTCTTGTGTTAAATCATTATATTTTGCTTCTTTCTTTGCAGGTATGATGCCCTGGCTGGAATCCCATCCATTTAAAAATCTGTACATTTTCATTTCCAGACATACATAAATGTAATGTTATATTTTGTTGGTACTAATTTTACATTTCCATAATTCTGCTGTTAAATCTTGACATCTTGCTTTAATCTTTGCAGGTACGATGCTCTGACTGGAGTCCCATCCCTCCAGAAGTCTGCAGCCTTTGAGAAGGGTAGTGTGCTCTTCAACGTCGCCTCTCTCTTCACACAAATGGGAGCAAAACAGGTGAGAAATATGATATTTAAACCGAAAACTCAATGAAGATCCTATAATATGCATATTGTACCTCTTCTGAAAGCTGAGAACATACTGAGCATGAAAAAGTTAATTTTGAAGCCCTAACACCGCCCAGAAAACAATTAAAAGCAAATTTAAACTCTTATTCTGAACCCCGATTTTCGCCGTTTGACGGCGATTTGGTGCAGAGAAATTTGATGACGTCCTCGAAATAAAACTGTCCAGCTCGATCGTACGAATTATCAAAAAGTAATACACAACACCGTATAATGCACGCGCATCGCTTTGCTTGATCAGCTGATCGGCCGGGCCCGTTCTACCGATGACGTCACGATTTTCAGGCCGATCGTTGAGCGAATTTCAGTCTCGGAGACTGCTCACTTTTGCCCCATTTTCGAAGACTTTTTTAGTCAAATTTCAACATTTTTATCGCGGATTAAGTTAATATCCTTAGAAAAAATAACATTTCCTTCACAAACATACCAAATTTTGCCAATTTGAAAGTCAACGAGGGTTCGGTTTAAAGAAAGATTCTCCCGATGTGTTTTTTTTTTTTTGGGGGGGGGGGGGGGTGGGGTTCTGAAAACATGGATAATGCAGCTTTTATGATTTTTAAATGATGCCCTTTGATAACATACATTGGTTTTTCAAACCCTCTAAAAACTATCCCAATGTTAATCATGACCGTTTTAACTGTGTATTATACAATTATAATTTTTCTTCTGTGTTGGGTGGATGTTAATTGCATGACGCTATATATATGTTTTGTGTGTGAAAAGCAGAAATTGTGCTGATTTGTCTCATTGTATTTTGCTCCTTTGTTGATGTTTTTCGTGAGAAGGTAGATCGTGGTATACAGAGATGCTTTAAAAATGGAATCCATTTGCTAATTACCCTTGTGTATTTCATAGATACTTGTAGGCAGTACTCCATAGATTATATGCAGTTTGTATAACTTCAAATCTTAAGGCCTTGCCTACTGAAATATGATGGGCTAAGTACGAAGTCCATGGAGATTTCAGAATCTCGAGAAAGGAACGGGTTAAAATTGTTTATTCTGCTGATTGGGTTTCAGCGATCGCTCGTTATACCCCATTGTGACCCAGTGTTTTGTTTCCTGCTAATCTGTCCGAGTCACAGCATGGATATCATATCGCCATGGTAACAATCAAGAAGAGGACCATCCTCTTTTATCACAGTGATAAAAGATATAGAACCATATATATGATTGCAATATTGTTGTATAGTTTCATTTTTGCTTTTCTACAGTTGTGACCTGACTGTAGTTTCTTGGTAATTCATCAGAGTCACAGCATGAATATAGGGGTTGCCATAGCAACTAGATGATAGATAGTACCATCTCTTATTACCATGGTATCTGAAAGAAAAACAGATGGAACTATATATATGAGTATCTTGTGTTCGTTGTAGTTTCTTTTGTGCTCATTATTCCCCATTGCGACCTGGTGTTCAGTTTCTTGGTAAACCATCTCAAGTCACGGCATGAAGGCAGTGTTGCCATGGTAACAAAGAGGATGACGAATATATCATCCTCCTGTACCATGATGGTAAAAGATAGAACCCTGATTGTTATCTTTTTTTTTGTAGTGTCTTATTCTGCTTATAATGCTCCGTTGCGACCTGATGTTTAGTTTATTGTAAAACCATCTCGAGCAGCATGAAGAAATGTCAGTGGTAATAAGAGAAGTATACAGATTTGTGTACCATGGTGTAAAAAGAACCATAATGATTGTGATTTGTTCATCGTAATATCTGTTCTGTTTGGTTCATTAATCTCCATTGTGACATGGTGCGAGTTTTGTGGTAAGCCATCTGGAGTAGAGTATCTTCTTGTAGCATGACGTACAAGATAGAACCATTATAGTTTCTTTTATGCTCATTAATCTCTGTCACCGTGGTGTTTAGCTTCGTGGTATAAAGCCATCTCGAGTTACAGCATGAAGGGAGTGTTGTCATGGTAACGAGAGGATGAGGAGCAGATCCTCATCCTCCGAGGGAGAGTGAATTGAAGAGCGATTCTTTGGGGAGATTGATGGGTCGATTCAGGCATGTGACTCATCCGTTATCCGATCAGTTTGGAATCGTTAATGACTTGAGGGTGGAGAGGCAGACCGTACTGACAGTTTATGTATTATGTATAGTAATGTTAAAACAACATCTGTTCTGTTATCTTTAATTCACAAATTAGCTTGAATAGTATTAATTATAGATTGCAACACTTTTGTGCTGGAAGGGAATTTGATACCTATTTGTGGTTGACTTTATCTTTTGCAAGATGTCAAGATTTCTGTATTAAAATTACCCAAAAAATAGTGAATATAACCTAATTCATAGTTATATCTAGGATTTTAGGATGATCAAAATCTTCAAAATTTACTTAATTAAATTTGTTTCAAACATGACAGAACTGACCAGAAATATATATTTATCATGAATGTAAATAAAAAATGAGCAGTGAAATCTTGCTTTTAAATCTATTTATCTCTGAAATAGGAAAACATTAAAGTTGATGTAATATTCTGATTACTTTGTATGATCAAAGGGACTACAATGTATTGACATTATAATGGCAGGTGGATGTACAGTGAGATTGATGATCTTGAATCACATGATCACACCTCACACCGGTGCCAATAGATTGGCATTCAACTTGTACATTACATTATGTATACAGTGCTCTATGCTGATGTGTTGTAGGATGCAAATTTGCACCTCTGGCATTAAATGTTGTTCAGAAACTTTTGACATTTGATTGATAGATGCGTTAAAGGGATAGTTTAGTTTAAATTTAACTAAATTTTAGTGATAAGAACTTGTGTGTTATCATTGAAAACTAATAGTTATCATTCTACCATGCTTGACTGGTACAAATAAATCTTGCCGATTCATTAAGAAGGCTATTTTCCTTCAAATAGTAGCCGCTCACTAAAGAGGGCGCAGGCAGATACCTGGCTAAATTTGTTCAAAAAAAATATTGTATTATAATATATTGTCATGAAACCAGGAATAATCATTGCATTCTCAGCAGTGGCGTAGCGTGGTCGGACCGGGGCACACAGATAATTGGGGCGGGGGGGGGGGGGCACACTTCATGTATTTTTAAAATTTTTACACAGATTCCCCCTTACATGTTTTTTATTGTTTTTGTACAGATGGAAATATGTACAAATGTAAATTATAGAACATTCTGATTACAGATAATGGCTGCTGCTTTGAATGGAATCAAGTCCCTAACTTGCTAAAATTGTACATGATCAACATTTTAACTTACATTTAGAGAAGGGTTGGTCTCGTCTATGTCTGATGGAAAAGAGCTGCCATTTTGGATTGGGGGGCTCACCAATTATACGGGTGGGGGGGGGTGGGGTTGGGGGGCACACATGTGTTTCTTTATTTTTACACAAATTTCCCCCTTATGTTTTTTATTGTTTTTTTTTGTACAGATGGGAACATGTACTTATTATACTAGAACATTCGGAATACAGATCTGAATGGAATCAAGTGCTAAAGTTCTTGCTATTACAAAGTACTTACTTTATAATCAACATAACTAACATTTAGAGAAGGGTTTGTCTTGCCTACGCCGTACAGGTGTCTGATGGATAGAGCTCCCATTTTGGATTGGCACATTGACACCAAATTATTTGACCATGACATTTCCGCCCCATCTCAAATAAATCCGATGACATTTCCGCCCCGACTCTAATTAGCCTGATGACTTCTGCAGGCGCCAAGCTTTGTTGTCCAATTTGCACAACAGCTAGTATTCGGAGTTGATATGCGTTTCCCAGCCACATTGAACGTGTCACAATTTATCGAACTTATTCCCTCTTATGTGTTTGTATTGTTTTTGTACAGATGTACAAATACATGTACAGTATATAACATTCTGAATACAGATATTGATTGCTTCATTGAATGGAATCAAGTCTCTAACGAGAAGGGTTTGTCTCGCCTACGCCCTACCTACAGGTGTCTGATGGATAGAGCTCCCATTTTGGTTTGGCACGTTGGCACCAACCATTTGACCATGACATTTCCTCCCCGTCTCAAATAAATCTGATGACATTTCCGCCCCGACTCTAATCAGCCTGATGACTTCTGCAGGCGCCAAGCTTTGTTGTTCAATTTGCACTACAGCTAGTATTCGGAGTTGATATGCGTTTCCCAGCCACATTGAACGTGTCACAATTTATCAAACTTTTTCCCTCTTTTGCTTTTCTTACATTTCCTGCTTCATCTAGGGTCGAAATCCAAGATCACCCAACTTGTAATAATAATCTTAGATTTAAAGTACTATTATTTGAATTGAATTGAATTGAAATCTACTTTACCTACGTTAATCCTGAACAATATCAACCTTGCTTGAAACCATACCCGATGAAGTCTCTTTACATGTCTGAAGTTTATCATGATTGATGTGATTATTTGTTTGATTGATATGCTACAATGTATGTGTCATAATGATTGGATAGAAATCTGTCTAAAAGAATGGATGTGTGCACGATATAGATGTATACCGTAAAACTCCGTGTATAAGGCGCACCCGTGTATAAGGCGCACCCCCAACTTTCTATAAAAAAAAAATGCTCATTAATGCTCATTAAATATGCAAAATGCTAAATTCATTAATAACTGTTTTTTAATGAGAAAAATGTATGACCACTGGTTAGAAAATTGAATATTAAATGAATGCTGCTACTCATGAACATTGAATAATCAATTAGTTGCAGTGTAACTGCTTACAAAACTTATATTTTGTTTTACTAACCACTATCATTTGTATGTAGGAAAAAGGTATATGTTGATAAATGTTCCCCTCACATCAAGCTCAGGACCAGTGTAATACACATTGAACATGACTACACGGTGTCCCCAAAAAAAAATCAAAAAAATTGCTTGTACCTGTGTATAAGGCGCACCCTCGACTTTGAAATTTTTTCCGACGGAAAAAAGTGCGCCTTATACACGGAGTTTTACGGTAATTATTATGCTATTAATATTACTATCATGACATTATTAATTGTCGTTGTCGTCATCATCATCATTATTATCATTATTTAACTCCAGGACTGTACCATTTTAGAAAGGGGTGTCCAAGGCCATTGCATAGCTGGAAAAGACAACAGGATTATCCTTATTAAAAAAAGATACAAAGAGAACTTTTGTTTGATATATTATCTTTCCTTCAAATTAAAACAAATATTGATTGCGTTTCTTCCTCATAGGACCGTACCGTTGAGGAAGGGGTATCCAAGGCCATTGCGTACCTAGAGAAGGCAGCAGGATCATTCAAGTACCTCGGGGAGAACTTCAGCCACGCCCCCAGCATGGACATGAGTGGACCGGTCCTCGGCATGCTGGGCGGACTCATGCTGGTCAGTAGTACTTAATTTTGTTTTATCATAATGGCTCCGAGGGTTAAATTGAACTGTTGGATCAAGTTTGGTAAATTGCATGGGTTTTTTTAATTTGGATGATAGAGGAACTTTATTCTCTGATTACCCTTTCAGTTTAAGGTTTTGCCTTTGAGAGAGAGCTCTAAATTATAGGCAAGAATGTAATAAAATTGCAAAATTGACAAAATAGTTTGAATTTCAATGATTGAGTCTCTTTTCTCTGATTGCCCCTTTAAGTTTGAAATTTAGAATTTCAGAAAACCAAATTATAGGAAAAGACCATAATGATGTTGCAAAGTATGCAAAATAATATATGAATCCTGAATATCTTCATCCATGGGTATTTTATTATTTTGCTATCGTTTTCTGTTGGCAGGCTCAAGCCCAGGAGTGCATATTTGAGAGGATGGTTCTGGATGGAGTAGATGACAACGTACAGAGCTGTATGATTACTGCCAAGGAGGCTTCTGTTGTAAGTATAAAAACAAATACATAATTTGCATATGTACACTTAATAAGCGCTTAGAGGCTCTTTTATAATAATTTGCCCTCTATGAATATATTATTATTATTGATATTATTATGATCATTTTCAGGATACTACCTTAATAGTTTTTCCTTCTTATCCTGTTGGCAAGTAATGCTTGCTCAAAATGTTTAGGTAGAAACATATTTGTATTATTTTTCCGAAGTGCGTCAAGGAGGCTTCTGTTGTAAGTAACGGATGAAATCATTTCCAGGATATTAAGTTAATAATTTGTCCTTCTTGCATGGTGGGAAAATGGATCATACATTTACTTGCTATTTGGACGGAACTACTTGTTCAAAGCTTTTAGGTAGAAAATAGTTTTGATAATTTTCCAAAGTTATAATAAACTGTGGCACATTATCATACAAAATACAGAAGACCACATGTATTATATTAATGTACAAAGCTGTATAACCATTGCTAGGGCGGCTTCTGACGTAAGTAAAGAAATCCATGTAATTAGTCTGATTAAAACGAATCTGACTTTAAAAAGTATGTTTTCTTGAGGATTAATACATGTAGATTAAGAACATGAAGTGTAAGAAAAGGTCATTTGTAATGTAATGCAGAAAATGTTGGATAATATTTTCCTGTCCTATTTGTTGTCATTTAATTAAGATATTGCTGCTGCTTCAAGCAGTGATTGCAATTTATATAATTGAATTTCCTTTGACATTCAACCATTACAGTACATGTTAGTGAGTGGGTGAGAGCGTAGGAGAGCATCCCTCATTTAGGGTTAACAAAAAGGGATCAACTTTTTTCTTTTTGAAAACAAAATCAAATACTTAATGGTTATTTAAATTTATATAAAAGTTTAGGACTGGTCCAGAATATACTCCCAGGCTAGGGCAAAATGGAGAACGCATATTTTACCATATATACCTCCAATTTCCACAGTAGTAGAGATACTTTTACATGAATAGTACGTAGGTGAACCTCCTTTTGTATTTCCTTTTTATTAACACATTGCCTACAGGAACCGGGTGGTCCCTGTATGTACTCTGTTGGGGATTGCAAAATCTAGTAGGGAACAGGTTAACCACAATGATAATGTGCTGACATACATTTGATTGTGTGTTTTTATGTTGTAAATGTAAAATAAAAACTCTTGAACTTGGAACTACTAAAATCAATTGAGTCTCGAAAGGGGTTACATTACACAACGTGTTTTAACAAGTGACTCATATATTCCAGGGTGCTTACTAGGATGTTTCTTAATAGGAGACGGGGAGTCTCGTTCCAAATTCACTGATCAGATTAAACATGATTGGAATTGAAATCTAAAGACTGCAATGCATGGTAGATGTGAAGGGTGATTCGTAATTCAATGAACAAATTTGAAATGCATCAAGGAGGAGTTTCGTTATTAATTGAATGATTATGAGAAGTGATGATCATCAGAATAGAGGCTGAATTTAAAGCCAAATAACAGTATTGTTACAGAAACGCCCCACACACAAAAAGAAAAATGCTTTCATCACCTACAGTATATGTACCACGTGAAAGAATATATCATAACTTAAATGTTAATTAAAAGATTTTGACAAATTTCACTGGCATGCATTGAATTTTCTCGGATTTGTCTGCATTTAACGATACTAAGGTGCAGATTTTTACCACAATAGCCCTTTTTTGTTTCAATTAGTTTGGCCAATATAGATGTTTTCAGTAACTTTCCCAATACTGTTATTTGGCTTTAAGTAAAAGATGCAAAGTGCCTAGAGGATGACTCAAAATTTCACGATTCAATGATCAGATGGAACATGCTGATTAGAATTGAAATCTAAAGACTGGTATCCTACATCTTCAATACATGTGAAATGCATCCAGTGGGTGGTCTGTAATTCAATGAACAAGTTAGATGTGATGATGATCGGAGTAGAGGTCGAAAAGACGAAATGTAAAAGAAGCGAAATGCCTGAAGGATGACTCAACATTCCCTTACAGGATTCAATGATCAGATGGAACATGATTAGAATTTAATCTGAAAGACTGGTAGATCTACATGTACAACCAGTGGGTGATTTGTAATTCAATGAACAAGTTAGATGTGATGATGATCGGAGTAGAGGTTGGAAAAGTAAAAGATCCAAAATGCCTGAAGGATGACTCAAAATTCTCTTGCCCTATTTGGCGCCAAGTTTGGTGATACAACTGCCAGGAAATGTCAATTGGTGGGAGTATTTGAGTGAAAATGAGTGGAATTTACTCCTTTTTTTGCGCATGTCATATTGGCTTCTTGTTACAAGTGATCAGCACGTCAAGTTTCCTGCTGGTATCCTGTTTTGGGTCCGCCGGTTAATAAATTATATGAGGGTATGTGTGTGTGGCATGTGGGTGTGTGATGTGTCATGAATTGCTGGGAGTAGATAAAAGAAAAGAAAAGTTGAATTGGTATGGTAGAAATAATGGAAACATAGGCAGTGGTGAAGGGCCATTTAACCCTTGAATTGCCAGAAGGAGCCTTCTTAAATCATATAGAGCCCCGTTAATTTGTTATTCAGATTTTTTAATACATAAAACAGTTTTCAGATTGCTATTTTTTAAATGTTCAATGTAGGCAGGCTTGCAAAGTAGCCCCATGAATAAATGCAATTTTGTTTCCCAGGAGAGAAAGACATAAGGACAGAAGCAATGGGATATAAATTTAGTGAAAGAAGAAGATAATAAAAAGGGACAAAGTCATTCACGGTCAATTCATCGAACCACATTGAACAACAGTTGACACCAGGACAAACCCATTAAATGTGTGCAGTAGAACAAAAATTGTCATATCATTTAATTTAGACACATGCTTTGACCTGATGAGTTTAAATCCACATGACCTTGTCATGCATAGAAATTGGAAATGAAAGAGTCTTCTAATTGTTTGGATGTGATAGCTCATGTAGAAGAGAGACGGTCTAGTTGTAATTCTTACATGTAGGTTGATGGTTCAAAATGCCCTTGCTCCCCATTGAACTACATGCATATATTTTACGTTGCTAAGTGTCTGACATGTCACCAAGGTACATTATTAAATGATGATGCAGCAGACAGTTCAAGACTACTTCCACCTTTCTAGACCTCAACTGGTCCTCATAAAATCCTTAAAACTAATTGTTGCTTGTTTGATTTGATATCTAGCTTTAATAATTCAATCATATTTCTTTTGCTTTGCTAGGTATCTGACATGTACACCAAGGTCCACAAGCTGATGATGCAACAGACGGTCAAAGACTACATCCCATATTCCTGGATCTCAATGGTCTTGGTCAAGTCACAACACTTCAAGGCCAGGGCACACCATTACGCTGCAACAGCAGTAGTTGGTCCTAGCCAAAACCAAGGTAACTTATGAGTTAAAAGTTCTTCCCATACTGCTAATCAATGCGTAGAATTATCAAGAATGAACACTATATACAGTATTTTGTTGACCAATACATGATGTGCAAATATAATGGTCCTGGTCAAGTCACAACACTTCAAGGCCAGAGCACATCACTACGCAGCATCCGCAGTACTTGGTGCTAGCAAAAACCAAGGTAACCAAGGAGATAATAAAATGTCTCTATAAAAACAGAATTAGAAACAAACATATATATTTGGTCAAATCCTACCCCTTTTCTGTTCACCCCTTCAAAATAATGTTACCCCATAAAAATGCAGAGACTACTGTACTTGGTTGAACAGTCATTGAATTAAAATGGTATTTTGTTGCATGTGATAATAAATATTTTCTATCACCTATTAATATTTGTCATTTACATATTTCTATTTTTTTCTCAAAATGTACATATTTATTGCATATTTTCTCTTGGCAGAAGACAAAGACTTTGACAGTGAAACGTTTCTGAGGCTCTTCTCTGGAATGTACGCTTCACAAGAGTCCGACTTACAAGCGCCACAGAACTGGGAAGAGAGAAAGAGATTAGGTAAGCAACAAACCTGAGCCCATATTCACAAAACACTGCTAGCTTAGTTTCATGCTAGGTAGTGCTAAGTATGCGACTAGCGGCCTAGTCCCCGAACCCTGACCTTATTCACGAAACAATTCTAGCTTAGTTTCATGCTAAGTATATTTTGGAGAATAGGGCTGTAGTCCCCGGCCAACTAGGATTTGCAGATTTAGATCTCATTTTATAAACCAACTAGCTACTGTATGGAACTAGATAGATGATTGATTCAATCAATTATTGTTTTCAAAGTGAACCAGTTCCCGACACACCTTAATGGTGAAGAGGGTGCGAATATATAAAGCAATAATGTAGATACTAATATTTAATAAGAGCGTAATTAATTGAATAACAAGTATTGAATTAAGCCCAAATCAAATCTCCTGCTTCCTGACAAGGTAAGGCCCATATCCGGCACGCCTCAATGGTTCATGTAGGGGCTACTAGAGTCCACGATCTTATTCAAGCAGCCACGCAAGAACGACAAACTCAATTGCTCAATTACCTAGTCATTTACCCAAAAACATTATTATAGGAGACATTTTTAACCCTCTGAAATTATACTGAATGCCACTGTTATGTCTTTTGATTTGTTCCTTAATGCACACAATAGATAAGTGTGGAATAAATTGTATTTCAGGCATTCAGACTTCATTCAAGTTAACTTTATTTCTATTCATTTTAGAGGGGGGATCAAATAACTGGGTCAAGTGGATTCTTGCAATTTAACTTGGCACCCAGAATGTTCATCATTAAATCAATTCTTTCCAAGCAAGAACAGGCTCTGAGCATTCACGACTTTTTCAAACAACTTTCCAAGATAGACAAACTCACTCGGTCACTTACTAAATTGATGAATACAAATATGTACATTGCACACTCAAAGTTATCAATAAATACATAATGGGATCAATTTGTAATCAACATATCAATTCTTTCCAGGCAAGGCACACTTCCGGCAGGCCCTGATGCTACACGAAGAAGCTCTCAGAGTTCACAACCTTTCTAAACAGCTACGCAAGATAAGAAACACACACACTCACTCAGTTAATAAATCATTAAATATATTAATAAAGTGATATATTTTTAATCAATTGATATAAATCAATTATTTCCAGGCAAAGCACACTTCCGGCAGGCCCTGAGGCTACATGAAGAAGCTCTCAAGAGTTCACGACCTGTCCAAGCAGCTACGCAAGATAAGGAATGCACACGCTCACTCAATCACTTTATAAATCATTAAATATATATTCATAAAGTGATCATTTTTTTAATCAATATAAATCCATTCTTTCCAGGCAAGGCACACTTCCGGCAGGCGCTGATGCTCCACGAAGAAGCCCTCAGAGTGCACGACCTGTCCAAGCAGCTACGCAAGATAGACACGCTCAAGGAGGTGCTCAAGAAGTCGCATTCCTACTCCATGAACCGCTACGAAACGCTGGACGAAGAGGATGACTTCTTCGAGCTTCCTGATGCACCCATTATCCTTAGTGAGTACTTCATTGCTTCAGCAGGTTGTCTGGTTTTTATCTGGTTTTAGGCAGGGCTGAACACTAGCACTATTTAGATATTATTTGACCAGGGTTTAAAACAAATTGATATTATAGGAGTGAAAGTCAAATGTTTGTGGCCTGATCAGGCAACTGACAGTTAAAGGAAGAGAAATTCTTGTATTAGTTCATGTCAGGCCTCATCCATTTCGATCGATAAAGGGATTTTTTTATTTTTGAATATTTTGTTTTTGGGGGGGGGGGGGGGGGGGGGTAGACATAATTATAAAGGAAATTAAATTTTGTTGCCATTTAATGTTAATTTCGGCAATTGAAAATTGAGAGAAAGTTTTATTATTTTGTTGATTAGGTTCTAACTGAATCTTGTCTGTTTTCTCAACAGGTAAAACTCAGCAAATCGCTCAACCCACTGTTCCAGACTTCACCAAGGTCAGAGTGAAAGACATCTTCCATAATCTGGTGAGTTTTTCTTTGTTGCAAAGATCGGTAATTGTTTCGGGTCAATTGGGTTTTCAGGACTGTTTATGATCAGCCTACTATTTAAACTGCATATTTATAATTTCTTGGTTAGTTGCAGGGGACATGAGCAAAATTCAGTATAAAAAAGAAAATTAAAAACAAGACAAATTCAATTATTTTTGTAAGGCTTGCCTTCATTCACCATTTTTCACCCCTCAACAAAATGTAATACTCTCTGATTTTTTCATTAACCCAGGGTCCTCTCGCTATTTTCAACTGTCGGAACCGGTGGACGGCGCCGAGGATTGTTGAGATCGTTCGGGGAATCGGAGGCTACGGCTTCACAGTCAGAGGAGATTCACCGGTGATTGTCGCCCAAGTGGATCCCGGATACGCTGCTGCGGTAAGACATTTTTCTTTTGTTTTAATGCCTTACATAGATTATAAATGATATTGTAATGGATGATAATGGGGTGCTGGATATTTTAGCTCTATAGTTCAGCGAAACTTGGAGTTCAGTCCTGCCAGAGCTCTATGATTTGCTCTTTTTTCATTTATTTAATTTATCTAGTCAATTTTACTTGTTTGTGATAAAAGGGTAAATGTAATATTGTGATATTCTTATTGTATTTCCATCTACATAGTTACTCTATGGTTTACAGATGATTTCTATCATTCTCTTTCTGTTCTTGCTCTCTCCAGGCTAGTGGCGTGAAGGAGGGAGACTTCATTGTCGCAGTCAACGACGACGACGTCAAGTGGTCCAAGCACGAGGAGGTGGTCAAGACCATCCTGGCCTCCCCTCAGCGCATCAAGCTGGAGCTGGTCTCACCCCTGGACAAGAACTTCCTGCACCCCCAGGACATCCGCCGCAAGGAGCCACCCAAGGGCACCACCAATGGGACCACCTCCCCGACCCCCTCGCAGCAGTCCCAGTCACGCTCGCCCGTCAACGGGTCAACGACGTCGGACTCGTCGCTTGAGAGGCAGCAGCCGCCGCGCAAAGCGCACAAGGACTCGACGGGCGGGAAGGGGAGCAGCTGGGGAAAGAGCGGGAAGTCGAAGGACACGTTATCGTCGCTGGACGGAGGGTCGAAGGGCAGTACGGGGAAGAAGAAAGGGAAGAAACAGGAGAAGATGAACGGGGACGATAGAAAGAGGAAAGGCGTCCAGCAGTCATCAGCCGGCTTGTACTGAGGAACTACAGTTGTAGATACCAGTTGACTGAAGATTAATATCATAAACAACGGTGATGCAATGGCTTTGCCTACATGTTAGCGAACGTAAGCCGGCTTGTACCGATGAACTATGGCTTGGTATCGAGTAACCAGCAGACTGAGTTTATTTGTCTGTAATGCGAGCAGACGTCAGCCGACTTATACCAACAAACTAGAGCGTGGTAAAGAGAGATATGAAAGTGATAGAATGGCATTTGCCTACATGTTAGGGAATGTCAGCCAGCTTGTACTGACGAACTATGACATGGTATAGAGTAACTAGTAGACTGAAGGTGATTGTCTTTAATGAACTAGAAAGAATGGCTTTACCTACATGTGAGCCAACGTCGGCTGGCTTGTACTGACAAAGTGTAGCACGGTTTCGAGTAGCCAGTGGATTGAAGATAATTGTTTTTATTGAATTAGATAAATGGCTTTACTCAAATGCAAGCGGTCGTCAGGCGGGAAAAATATGTACCGACATTGTATCAAGTAGTTGTGTCATCAATTTAGGTGATCGCATGACATGCAAGCATTGCAGTCATCAGCTAGCTTGAACTGAGGAAATAGTCATGATCTTACCATTTGACTGTTGTGAAACATGAACTTGACAGTGAAATTGCCTCAAAACCAGCAAGCAACTATACAAATAATGGCCATGTTTGTTCATTCGATTAGCTAGCATTGTATATCAGCAAACTGGAGAAGGATGCGTCCCTAAAGTGAGTGACCACATGGTATTAGTATAGACATCAAGTGAAACGCTAGCTTGGCTTTTTTAAAATGGAGAAAGCCATTCTATCCAAGTGACAATGGCTTGTACATATCTACCAGTTGAGCGATGTACAGATGGATGCAGCTAGACTTTACTCAAGAAACTTCCTACAAGCCAGTTAAAAACATTTACACTATGTACATGTATATGAACAGAGATGACAAAATATATGACAAATCTGAAGATTATTGTATGAAATGACTCAAATGAGGGAGTGTAAAAATAATGATTTTTACCAGATCTTACAGTTGTAAAAATGCATATTCTAAACAAATGAACCGGTTCCTAAAACATATACGGGCTGGAGTCTATGGAGAGTGCATGTTATACCAAAATTAGTCAGTCCTGAATAGGGTATATCTCTTCTGATTTGTTATACTTTTATAGCTAGCTATACCTAAGCTTTTACCGAGTCATAATATCATGCTCTTCCTTACTAAATACAATATACTGTAATGTAAACAACTCATGCTGAGAGAGCATACTTATTGGAGAGTGTGAACTTGCACATGTTTTTTTCTTCTTTTCTTTTAACAATATTGTTATGGAGGTGATGTTGTATTAAGCCAAAGTAAATTATTGTTAGCGTGGATGTAATGTGTTGTGAATGTTTAATATGGAGTTGGTTTCATATAAAGTCTAGAGAAAATTAGTATTAGCATGGAAAGAATAATGTCTGTTAAATATTTTGTGAATTTTTCAGCTTTGATGTCATGGATTGTTAGTTTAATTTTAAGCTGTGTACAGTGTACTTGCAAGCCATCTTAAAGCAAATGCATTATTTGAAATTCACAACATCCATACGCCTGTTCACCCCACTGCCGTGTTTTGTTTAATGTTCATATCATCTTTAGCAACCAAGTCCATTAATACCGATATCATGATGCAAGGTTTGACTATACATGTACTGTATCATGCCGATCAAAGCCTAAATTAATTGCATTTGCCTATTTTCAGTACCAAAGCCAAAAGTACACATTTCTTATCCAAACTCTTATCCAAACTGCCTTGTTTTCACTTTAGCTCTTCAATTTGTAGCTCGTCTCGTATAGGCATGTGCATGGAGTTACATATGTCATGGTGGGTATAGTGGTAGCCCAACTCAGACTTTGTACATACATATATGCGAGGTTACAATTGTGTGTCAATTATGTTTATCCAATAGGTATTATTTGATATGAGTGTGGTTGCATCACATATCAAAGTGAATATATGTATAGTTTCACAGTAGAAATATTCATCATAGTGAAGAAATTACGAGATGTATTACTATTGAGCAGAATAGCACAGTACCCCAGTAGTGTTAGTTGTGACATAAGCAGTGGTCACCAAAAATTAAACATTTGCACAACAAATCTGCATCTTCGGCAAAGTACAAAATGAGACCGACACAAATTTAATTTAGTTTTACTGAAATAAATTACAGGAAACATGTTTATTGCTTACTTAAAAATAATTTTGGGGGGATTATGTTTTTTTTTGTTGGGGGGGGGGGGGGGGGGGGGCACAACAAATTCCATTCGGCCCACCACAAATTTGAAAATTAAAGATTTTGGTGGCCTGAAGGGCCACTAGAAAAAAAAATAGAGCACTGCATTAGTTTATATATTTACCCAGACTGAAGTTTAACATATTTGGTTTTGTTAATTTGATGTAATAAGAAAACCCTAGTATTAACATCAGTAATTGTTTTCCTGTTCTGGAGACAAAACTACCTCCATATCTGTTCTCTTGTTTTTTGTTGGACATCTACTCCTACTTTTATTTGCCTAAATATGATTAATTCATGATTGATTCATACCCACAGAGTTGATACATACATTGAAAAAGACATTGAATGAAAGATAGTTTTGATTCAATGAAAGCCAGTTTTGAATATTAAAGTGGTTATTTAATGTCAAATACAAATACAAAGACTTTTGAATGATCCTTTGCTCCTGGTATATCTATTAACCCGTTCAGGACTAGTCCCAAGATTCGGGCTTAGGTCTATGGAGAATACATGTTGTAGTCAAATCAGTCCGTCCTGAACGGGTTAAGATTTGAGGATGAAAATCTAGGACATTGTACAGGATAGTGCAATACGCACACACTTACAAGGGTCATGGTTGGATCAACTTCTACCACAAATAATGCGAAATGCTACTAATGGTAATTCTGTATATCATAGTGATTAACAGTGTTGGGTATCTCGAGTTCGATCTTGATCTCGAGACCAGTCTCGAGATCGGCATCAGTAATCTCGATCTTGTTCTTGATCTCGGATATTTCTGATCTTGTTCTCAGAGGTTCTGATCTCAATCTTGAGCTGCGGATCTTGGTCTTGATCTTGATCTCGGACTGTCTGATCTATCTTGATCTCGAGACCTGTCTCGAGATTGGCATCAGTAATCTCGATCTTGTTCTTGATCTCGGACATTTCTGATCTTGATATCAGAGGTTCTGATCTCGGACTGTCTGATCTTGATCTTGATCTTGATCTTGATCTCGGACCCTCTGGTCTTGGACCCAACACTGGTGGTTAATTTTTGAAATCTGTTGTTATTGTTCTGGTTCTGAATGTTTTTCATCATATTTGTAATACCAGTTTGGTAAGAATTGTGTTGAGCTTTATATGATAAAAACTCTGATATGTCTCTGTTGTGTTGTGTAAAGTTAAAATGTAGACTACTAAAGTATCAAAGAATAAATCATGTTTTCCATGTCAGTTATACATATACGTGTAGTTTATACATGTGATGGTTTTATATCAAATGTTCAAATAATGCAGTGTAAATTTACAGCTTTATTTATGTTCAGTTGTGTAATTTCATGGTCAAAACTCCCTCATAGATTTATTCAAGTTCATTAATAACTTATGATGTATCTTCTTTTATTTCATGTTTGTTTAATTATATTTGTTTGCTTTTGACATTTTTTGGTACATGATAACCATAATCTGGACTTTTGACATATTTAATGCTAACTTTTAATCTTGTTAACTTGAAAATTGTTAAACACTTACCTGTTATAACGCTGCATAGACCAAAATTGAGAAAAGACATATATTTGATATGAGACGTTTGCTAGCAAATGATAACTAATTATGGTAGATTTCACAAAACGTATTCACTATTCATAAACAAAATAAGTGAAATTAGATTTTTCAATTTGCATCGATATGGCAAAAATATATCAGCAAGAACAGGTCACAAGATAACGATTACAAATTCAAAAAGTGTTTTTTTGTTCATGAAGTATGCATGTACTTGATGCATAACATAGTGTACTTACTTACTGTATGTGGTCAAACTGCCTTTGAAATATTATGTCATACCTGCCTGACTTATTCAACGAACCATTTTAGGTCACATTTTTATATTGTATTCACATAATTTTGCTGCCATTTTTTTCCACAAAGGGACAGTGTACAAAACAGATTGTATGTATTATATCATAATTTAATAACATGAATGTAATGATCACCCTAAATGTATTTTTTCAGTATACAATGAATGACTACTTCCAAATCACAACTAAATCCATTGAAAACATGATTTGACTGTTTAGGATTAAAGTCAAACACTATGCTTTTGAAGATATCTATAATACATAACCCTTCAAAATTGACAACGATCTTTTGCAACGAGTTCAAATTACTTTCTATTAAATCTAACCCATTTTTTATTCATTTGCAATTTTATATTAAAACCCAGAGCATAGTATGGAATAATTGGATGCATTAAATGCATCAAATGTACATAAAAATGATTTATATTATGTTTTATATATGTATGTTTATGTGTAATGCGTCTGTCGATAGAATCCATTGGTACCTGTGCACCTGTATATATTTCTGTACTAAACACATCGTACATTATTTTTATATTGATATCTGTTCGTTCCAATTGATTGCTTCATCATGATACATGAAATATATTGGAGCAGCATTAAAACTCAAATGAAGTAAACAAAAATAGGTTTCCTTTTGTAATGAATTGAGTGATTAGCGTTTAAGTGGTGTATCCGTGTGAATGCCTGTCTCTGTTGTGTATGTATCATGCAGATTGTATACCCTGCACTTGTCGATAACAATTTGATGCCTTCTTGTAAAAATTTGGATAATAATTGGCAAAGATATGACTGTTTCAATTTTACAAACACAAGTCTTTTACATACATTATGTGAACTTAAAAAGCCCATTTCTTCAACACATGAATTACTGTCAAGTGCAGGGTTTTGCTATATCCAGTCACAAATTTTGCATCACATAGAGAAGGCCCTTCTTACTCTCACCCAGCGATATCATTACTCATCTGTGAATGTAAAGAGTTAACAAATTACTGTTTCAACAATCACATGTTGTAGTAATGACAAAATAATGTAAAATGTATTTGAACGAAAGAAGGAAGCAAGACCACATGAAGTAATTTGATTTATTTTATTCCTGAGGAATTATATATTTCACATAACAATATTACATTTTACTTTTTTCTTATTTTTAAATCATAATAGGCTCGCTATGAGATAATATACACTGATGAATATTTCCAACATAATGTGTAGATGACAATTCTTTATATAAATTGATTATATCACAATAATCCTCATTGTTTAATGTGCATTATTAAATGCACATATGATTGCATAACATTAATACAGCTGATCATAATATGTTGTAAAATAATATACATCTCAATAAAAAAAACAGTATAATTTGAAGTCCATGAACTTACAAAAACATAGATCAGCCTTCTCATAACATATACATTTACATACATGTATGCTGCATGTTAAATAAAACTCTTGCCACATTTAATTGTGTATAGTTCAAAAAGTATAAAAAATGGATGCCATTCAGATACTTGAATAACCTTGGATTATTTACAATGAAAAGTGCCAAGAGTTTTATCTAACATCCTGTGTATATATTGTCATAAGAACAATTAGAACATCAAATATACAGATAAATCAACAATCAGCCACCTAAACTTTGGACAAAAATGCTAGAATGCCGTTCTTGAAAAGTCATTATAAAGAAGTAATTTTGTAAGAAGTTGACTCAAATGTGATACAATTAAAATACATTTTGTTCATAAATAAACATGCCCAAGATAGATTTCTTTTTCACCTGTAATGCTCATTGTTTCCACAATGTCTACAAATATGAAGAAAATCTCTTCTAGCAGTTCAATATCAATCAAACAATACACCAGTGACTGAAAATTATGTTTTTGTTTTGTGAAACAGGTGAGACAGGTTACGAAATAACTAAAATGCTGCAGCAGTATTATCTTAAAGCCACTACTTTTATGATCCCTTTGTCTTCCTGATGAGCGATTCTGCAAGATCCCACTGTTCGTTCGTCATCTGAGAAAGAGATAAGAAAAAATGGAGATAATACATTTAACCTTATTTTTAATAGACAATATCGACACAGAAATCATGCGAGACATCTTTGCAACTTTGTTAATTCTGATAAAAGATATGACCATTGCAAAATCTCAAAAGTAGCACTCTCGTATTTCTTGGGTTTTATTCATTCTACATCATTTTGGATTTTTAAAAAATGCCTTGTTGTAGCTTACAAGTGGTCCATACGTTCCTGTGTAAATTTGTGACTAGCTTGATTTGTGACTACTTATACATATAATATATAGTATGTCATACATACTTATGACATACTTATCTCATCTCCTACTCCTCTTTATTTTCCTATCCCTCTTTCACTTAATTCTCTTCAACTTCCACTTTTGCAATTTCCTTTCCTTTCTTCCTCTATTTCTTCTACTTCTTCACTTGACAACTAGTCATGTTCCTACCTTGAGATAACCTCCAATCATTGCTTATGACTGTATATTATCATTTGGCCCCCATCAATGCAGACAACCTCTCCATTGAATCAGCTGGCATAGTCACTGCAGTGATAGCAAGCTAGGGCAACATTTTCATTTTTACTAGCATGCTTCTACCGTTGTCTTTAACATCTCACTTCATTAATTTCATCTTCTTCACTATCTTACCTGTAGATAACCTCCAAACATTGCCGATGACTGTATCATCTGGCCTCCGTCGATGCGGACAATCTCTCCATTGAACCAGCTGGCATAGTCGCTGCAGAGATAGCAGGCTAGATTAGCCAATTCCTCGATCTCTCCCATCCTACCCGTCGGAGTGGTGTCCTTGATCTGGTGCTGGTACTGTCCTGTGGGATCCAGACGGTCAAAGGCTCCCTGTCAGGTCATGACAAGAAATACAAAACAATTACTTTAAAGGGGAAACAGTTAAAGATAGTGATTAAGATTATGTAAACAGTTGGGTTTAGTGTTGAGGATCGTTTAGTTAGCTTGACAACCCCTTCGATCTCTCCCATCCTACCGGTCAGAGTGGTGTCCTTGATGTTGTGCTGGTACTGTCCAGTGGGATCCAAGCGGTCAAACGCACCCTGTAGGGTCACAAATAGAGATAAAGAACTATACAGGGTGGCCCAGAAATAACGGAACGGGGCACTTCCCAAAATAAAGCAACAAAATGAACATGTCCATCGGATAGGATGTCCTTTCCAATGAACAACGATACCACGAAAAGTAATTTTGGACGTGTAGTTTTTGTTTTAGGGCGCTTTGAGTGAGACCATGTCAGGTTCCTATTTTTGTCAGTTTTTACCAAGTCAGTGTCTGATATTTGAGACTTACTGCCCGCCATAATTATGTCTATTCTCTCGGCACCGCTCGGCACACAGCTGAATGCACACTAACAATGGCGCGCGGAATACCCGCGTGTTCAGTGGTATGTAGGGCAATAAGTCTCATTTATCAGGCACTGACTTGGTAAAAAATGACAAAAATAGGGACCTGACATGGTCTCACTCAAAGCGCCCTAAAACAAAAACTACACGGCCAAAATTTCTTTTCTTGGTATTGTTGTTCATTGGAAAGGACACCCTATCCGATGGACATGTTCATGTTGTTACTTTATTTTGGGAAGTGCCCCGTTCCGTTATTTCTGGGCCACCCTGTATAGTAAGGTTTAGGTACAGCACTACCATTATGATTATTGTAACAGTTGGGTTCAGTGTTGAAGAGTGTTTGGTTAGTTTGACAACCTCTTCATTCTCTCTCATCCTACCGGTTGGGGTGCTGTCAGTGATATGGTGGCAGTATTATCCTGTGGGATATAGAAATTCAAACACACCCTGTCAGGTCACGAATAGAAGAATAAAAGTACAATGCTAGATTTACTTTCCTCTTTGTGTTAGGTAAGTGAAAACAGGCTATTTCAAAATTTAGATTAACAACCTATTGGCTGTCTGAAGCTAATCATTTGATGAGTTGCACCAGCAGGGTTAGGAGTACAGGTAAAGGATTCAGTGTCTAAATGCATGTGGTGGCGGCAGCGGCGGTGGTAGTGATAGACAAAATAATGTATGCATGTTTCATTAGGGAATGAATACTAGACAAGCAGTCAGTTGACAATGATTTGATTTAATTTAGGCCCAGGAAATGTTTGCTCTGGGCCATCAAATGTTGCAACAAAATTGATTTACTTGCCTAACAAGGCAACTAGCAAAATATCTAACCCGTTGCTTACGGGAACTGGGTGGGCTATGTACAAAGTCTATGGGGATTTCAGAATCTAGAAGGGAACGGGTTAATATGGTGTATTACCTTGGTGTAGATACCTCCAGGAGAGATGGCATTGAAGCGCATTCCATATCTCCCCCACTCAATGGCGAGACTCCTAAAAAGAGAGAAATTGTTTTTATTACACAACAAATATTTATGTATGTTTGTATATAATTTATTCCACCATCAAGAGAAAAATAAAAACCATCCAAACCGTAATAATTGATTTTATTTTTATTTTTTATTTCAATGACGGATGATAACTCAAAAAAATTAAATAACATGCGTAATGAATTAATCATATTTTCAAAACTACCCTTTGAATATTATTCCTATAAGTTCTTTGTTGAAAAAAGAAAATTACATGCTAATGGTAAACTAGATGGATCTTCGACTGCGCGCAGTCGAAAATTATGCCTCCGCTATGACGCAATTTTCAATATCAAGCCCAAAATAACGTGCACTGAAATTTTGTTTTTTTCATATATATATTTCGAGTTCTGTGACCTTGACCTATGTAGACCCCAAACTTTGATGGCTACATTGGCTCCCAAGAATATTCAGGTACCAAGTTAGATTGAAATCTGACATTCAGGTCTTGAGATTTTGTCATATATACAAGCCATTTTTGCATATATATTGAGTCATGTGACCTTGACCTTTGACCTCATGGCCCCCCAAACCTAATCCAATCATTGCCACCCGATGTGTATGTAACTCATTCCAAGTTTGAAATTGATCTGTCAAATGGTTCTTGAGATATCGTGAGAAGGATGCTTTTTTGCACATATATTGAGTCCTGCGACCTTGACCTTTCACCTCATGAACCCCAAAATCTAATCAGATCATCGTCACCCCAATATGTACACTCATACCAAGTTTGAAATTGATCCATCAAACGGTTCTAGAGATATCGCGAGAATAAGGCATTTTTGCACATATATTGAGTCTTGTGACCTTGACCTTTGACCTCATGAACCCCAAAATCTAATCAGATCATTGTCTCCCCAATATATACACTCATACCAAGTTTGAATTTGATCTGTCAACTGGTTCTGGAGATATCGCGAGAACGAGGCATTTTAAAACATATATTGAGTCATGTGACCTTGACCTTTGACCTCATGAACCCCAAAATCTAATCAGATCATTGTCACCCCAATATGTGCACTCATACCAAGTTTGAAATTGATCCATCAACCGGTTCTTGAGATATCGTGAGAACGAAAACGGGACGTACGTACGGACGTACGTACGGACGGACGGACGTACGTACGGATGGACGTACGTACGGACGGACGGACGGACGGACAACCCGAAAACATAATGCCTCCGGCCACTTCGTTGGCGGAGGCATAAAAAGCAATTAAACTGATGTTCTGATGAATTGACAGAAAACCTTAGGTCAAACAAATAATAATAATAACAATATATGGGTGTTTTTAGCTCAACTTACATTACCTTTTAAGCTACAGTTACAACTAACATGTGTGACGCCTAAAAGGCAAATACCAAAGTTACAATAACACTAAAATGATAAACAAATGAAGACTTAATGCATTAGGGCCCAAAAGACAAACCTATAATCGATTAAACAAATAGGTTTTCAGGAGTGATTTACAATTAGCTACAGTAGGGGCATCTTGAATTGCAACAGGGATGCTTATTCCCAAGGAATGGTGCTATTGTGGAGAAGGTTTTGAATGATTTGAAATATCTCACCTTGTCATGTTTTCCAGGCCGGCCTTTGCTGCAGCACTTGGAAGAACAAACGGGGAACCAAGCGTTCCATATGTGGTGCTGATGGTGAGGAAGTTTGCACCTAGAGATTAAAGAAAGGTGGTGAAGAAGATATAAGAATCATGAAGTGAAAAGCAGTAAATAGTAAAAACCTCTTCCAGCAACTACCTGTCCATAAAGACCATAATATGCTTCAATATAAAAACCACTCTCTCTGAGTCTCTCAGATGGACGATTTAGGATGATTTGACTGTATATCAACAGATACAGTTGCCTCCAAGCTTGGCATACCGGTTGCTTGATGTTTGCGACACTTTGAACCTAACATTGTTTTTTGTGTACCATACAATAAATAAGTTATTAGTTTGATGTCTGTTGACAAAACTCATATATTGAAATTTACAAAAATTAAAATTAGTTAAATTTCATTAACAAAAAATTAATCTTACCTTTCATTTCTCGAGAAAAAAACTCATAGTTTTACTGGTAATTACTCGATACCACTGACGTTACAACCTTTCAGATCAATTAAAAAGGGACGTATATACAGACACAAGCGATTACCTTTCTGTTGCTCAATCAGTCGCTTTCCAATCTCAATGGTTACAAAGGCACTTCCGTTCAGCACAACATCAACAATAGTCCTCCATGCATTCGCCGACAGACGTTCGGAAGGGGCTATGAAGTTAGCAGCTGCGTTGTTAATGACGACATCGGGAAGAGTGCCGCACAGTTCAACAAACTGGTCAACGGAGCTGCTGACTGCTTCAGGGTCTCGTATGTTGGTGGGAATCGGGTGGACTGCATTTCCAGTTTCATCTGAGATCTCCTTTGCTGCATCCTTTAAAACATCTTCCGATCTACAAACAAAGATGAATTGATCAATATGGCAACAGAATATTCAATAATAGCAATCAGATTGATGGTGTATATTCTTCTTTTTCTTTGAGCATACTGTACATCACGTACAGAACATTGCCTTCTTCAATTCTGAAGATTCTTGCAGTGGATTTACTATCTGAATGTGCTGTGCATGGTTACAAGTTTGTGTTTATCCAGGAGTACCTACATGTATGTCTCTCAACATTAATTGGCACCATAGACACTCATGAATATGTTCTGGCAAAATGATTACAAAAACTTCTTTCACTTTGTTTCTCACTCAGTTTCCTAGAAAGACTAGAAAAATAGCATACCTGCTGACAATGACAACCTCAGATCCAAGTTGTGAGAACATGCGTGCCATGCCCTTCCCCAACCCAAATTATATTTAAACCCACTTTCCTTTGAAGGAATATCATACTTGTCGAGGAGGCCTACCTGCTGACAATGGCAACCTCGGCTCCAAGTTGTGAGAACATGCAAGCCATCCCCTTCCCTACACAGCTCTTCCCCCGATAATGTACATTTTCTTCCCATTGACAAAAACTTGTGTGGAGGACATGCTTACCTGCTGACAATGGCAACCTCAGCTCCAAGTTTTGAGAACATGCATGCCATGCCCTTCCCCAGCCCCGTCCCTCCACCGGTCAGGTACACAGTCTTTCCCTTGAAGGCATCTGGCGGTAGCATGGGGGTCTTCACAGCCTTCAGGTTGTCATACTTCTCTGCAGGGCCCTCATCTTCACGGCAACTTGGTGTGGTAGACAGCATTCTTGTCCTGCCAGCCTGGTGTTACAAGGGAATTAGAAGTTAACCCTGTTCTCTAGTGGATTGTGCAACCCATTGAGTTAATATGGCTCACCGGGTTTCAGTAGGCATGTGAATAGTGATATTACATAAATTGGGTAAATTAAATTGCTTCATAAATTGCCATATAAATGGTAGTTTATAATGACAATTAACAAATAAAATAGGATGTCCCCAGAAACATCCATATATACATGTAAGTGGTAATTGAATAATTTACTTTTAGCATCCGTTTGAATTGCACTAGGACTAGGTCTAGGCGGGCCCAGTTGGGAAAAGACAAAACTTGATGGTATTTGGTAGGAGCCTGGATCTGGAGATGTGTCAATGGTTGAATAATAGGGTGTCCAACATGTGTCCTTGGTTGGGGGTGTTAACACATCGCCACCACACACACACACACACACACAAACAAACAAAAATCACAAATTAGCCTTTAAAAATAGTTACATAAATAATGTTGATTGTTGTAATAAATAAGGCAGCAATAAGCAAATAACACATTATGTGTGTGCAAACGGGCGTATTTTTTAATAAGATGCATTACAGGTATATTCAAGATATAAAGTCGTGACAATTTTTTAGTCACAAAATTCCAGCAGATGGCAGAGTTCAGCGCCGGCTGATCTTAAAGAAGTCTCACGCCGCCACTAACGGCCTACCACCCTTTCAGTTTCCGGCGATGAAAAGAGGTCGCGCTCGGAGCTGCAAAAACATTGTATAATAAAAGAGTAAAAATACTTTTTAATTTACATTTACAAAAGAGACTTAGAAAAAATAATAAGAATCTCACTTATCTACATACTTACCAAGCCTGTACATCTTTTCGACAACCTCAAGGCGTTTACAACGCCTGAAAAGAGAGATGATGCCATGTCAAAATTCGGAGCGACACAATCTTTAGTACGCAATCTTCTTGATTTTCTTGGCTATGGGGTGCTTGCTGTGCCTAGATTTCTAAAAGTATCAAAAATATTATGAAGAATTTTTACAGATCAATAATTGTCATAAAATGTGAAACATATGATATCTGATGACCATGCCGCGTTTATAGACAATATATTTATTTTAGCTATCTGACATAATTATAAGAAAAATCTAGTTACCGCAGTAACAAGAGCGATCCATAATTTTCGAGCGAAGTCCAATCCTGAACATAAATATTACGTGGCAGATATTGTTGCAAAATGTCGCGTTCTAAAGGTGACAAATATAGTATCTTGCTTCCTACTTATAACGAGAGAGAAAATCTACCATTGATTACATGGCTCATAGTGCAATCCTTTACGGAAAGGTGAGAAAACATGCCTTTTTTCCCACTGTTTTGATGTGTACAGTCCCATGTGTGCGTTTTTGTGTTGCTTGAGTAAACATAAGGACTTGTGTGCGGAAAATTAACTGCCACGCCTTTTTGAATTCTGATACATTAAATTGAATGTTGCTTTTAATGTATTGTATTGCTACCATTTGTATGATTAACATCATGAGTAAATATGTGTGTCTTCACTGATTATTTGTATTTATAACATTCATCATCAAGCTAGTAGAACTATGACATGTATGAATAATAAAATTAAAATGTGTCTAATTGTACAACATTTGTAGTCCTTCTAAACATGAACGATATGCATTTATGCATTTATATTTTATTTGAGGATTTGTTTTTCTTTTGTACTCAAGTGGCCACAATTATGAAATCATTGTCATTGATGATGGAAGTCCAGATGGAACGCTGGAAGTAGCAAAACAGCTTCAAGATATTTATGGCCAAGACAAAATAGTGAGTATAAATTATAATGGACATCTAAATTGTAAATGGTCATAATGCTTCTATGGTATGACCATTTACATGCCATACACAATATAATCGGAGTAAACAGTGTATACTTAATGCATGTATCCAATGACGACATGACGTGTATTTTCATATACATGTAAGAAGCCACCATTATTATTATTATTATTATCACCGGCACCTATGCATTGTCAATGCAATGCAGAGCGCATAGTAGTTAGTACAGTATTAATTGCAATGTCTGTATGAGTGGTATAATGTATAAAGAGTACTGATAATAATTCCATAATTATTAAAAATAGTTGGACCAAATTGGACAATCAGTCAATAAAGAACACAATTTTACCATTTACAATGATATATACATATGTACTTTTTATAAGTTCATTAAGAAAAAAAAATCATCTATAAAGTCACTTTCTATGTTTGTTAACTGCTAATTGCAATTATTATAATTTATTTCTTTTTGCTTTGAATACATTTTCATTATCAACAATCTAAATTTTGAGTGTAAAAGAGAAAATTGTCATGATGATCAACAGTCTATTTTAATTAAATAGGTTATGATGTTAGTTATAAGTTTAACATGGTGTAAGGTTATCTTGAGCCCTGCATAAATGGTAAATGTTCATTCTACTTGCTTTTATTTTTTCAGGTATTAAGACCAAGAGCAAAGAAACTTGGACTCGGTAAGTGTACTGTAGAACACCATCGTCAAGCACCCCCAAGCACCTATATGCATCTTGCTTTTAAAGAGCGCCCGCTCTCTGTCCAAACGGGAAACTTTAATCAACAATGCAAATAATGGTGAGGAATATTCATGAGGATAATAATGGAGGTGAATCTCATGGAAACGTCTTTAAAAGCAAGATGCGTATAGGTGCTTGGGGGGTGCTTGACGATGGTGTTCTACGGTATTTCATATCTAATTGAATATGATAAAGAATATGTCTTGAATTATACTCTTATTATTTTACATAGATGTAGACATTTATTATGTCTAGAAATATGCAATAACAAAATTAGAAGGGAGTCATAGTGTGTGCACATAAAGTTTTGTAATTTTTCCAATGCATTTTAACTATAAAAACACATGTTTTCCTACCCCCAAAAATGAAATGTATCATTCTTCATCATTATTGTTTTACATTGTCTTTTTTCAGGTACGGCATATATCCATGGGATGAAACATGCAACTGGGAACTTCATCATCCTCATGGATGCTGACCTTTCCCACCATGTAAGTCTGAAAGATATGAGATAATCTTGTGGCAAAGGAGGGTCAATCCAGGGGTGCTTCACAAAGATACTTTATTTAGTTGTTCCTTAAAATTATGTTATGCCATTTGTAGCCTTGGAATTAAACATATTCAAAAGCCCCCCCCCCCCCCCCCCCCAAAAAAAAAAAAAAAATGCAAGTATTTGAGACTTCCAAAAGAATGTATATTAATAAATTCAAGGCTCCTTGATAATAACAAAATTAAATGAATTTTTTTCCAAAAGAACTGTTTAAACAATTTGACAAAGAAACTAATGGCTCTCCATAATTGTTAGGTCCATTTTAGGGTTAAGTTCAACTTAGAACCTTTTGAAACATTTTCAGGACTAGTCTTGAATGGATTAGTGTGTATTTCTTTCTTTTATTATGAGCAAACAATTCTAGATGACCACATCACACACACAAAATGAAACATATTGATTACATAGCCAAGGAATTACAACCAAAAAAGTACAATATAATGTATGCCAGTGTTGTAGTTCTACAAAGGCGGTTGCACTCACCCAAGTTGGTCATAGTCATAATGAATGTATGTTTTGTTATAATACTAATGATAATAATTATACATTTATACTGCGCGCACATCTGTCCATTCGAACACTTGTGGCGCACATTTCAAACATTTCAAAGTTATGACAAAAAACATACAGTAAAGCAATAATATAAACATAAAAAATAATCACAAAATAATAACTCCAGGCATCTAATGTAGTTTCTTCAGGTAGGTTTTTAAGCATGATGCTCTTGTATACAGCAGATTAAAGCTAATAATTGCTGCTGCTCATGGATAATTCTAGCATTTGCTATCCTGTTTATTCTATATTAATTTTCGTGGAAATAGTACTATTTTGTTCCTTTAATTAATATGAATTTGTTTTTCTTTTCTTGCAGCCAAAATTTATTCCTGAGTTCATAAGGTAAGCTTTTTTGTTTGTTATTTATGCTGAAAAGGATAATTTTTCAACAGCATACCAAAGATACCATGCAGAGACAACTTGTGTTATCACAAAAAACAATCATGCATGTGTTCTGTAATATTTTTTTTTTGGTATTATACTCATGTGTAATCAGTTATTTTCCAAGTAATTTCTAGAGTTAATGGAAGTGACTGAAATTCAACTAATATCATTATAATAAAAAAATACATGTATACATGCAGAAATTCAAGCATACATAATCATATCTTTCTCAAACAGTGACGGTAATGGTCCATTTTAATATTTACAATTTAAACGAAAATAGGGGGTATTTAATAGCAATTACAATTTGTCTAATTATGTTTCATGATTATAATGTCTTCCTAACTAGAAATAGTTTGCAATTTTAAATTGTTAGAAAATGAAATGATATATTGTGTGTATATTTTGATCCAATTGTCCCTGCCTAGGGTCCAGAAGGAGGAGCAGTGTGATGTGGTGTCAGGGACGAGGTACGTCGGCGATGGAGGCGTGTATGGATGGGACTTGAAGAGGAAATTGATCAGGTAACATAATCACTTTCAAATGCTTTCCATCATGACACAAAAATATTTGTGAAAATAGACAATGTATGTTATATAACATTCCAAACAAACATGGACAAATGAAATTGAAATGAAATGTATATTTACCAAACAATATGTATCATGTACAAATATAACATAAATCACAAGATAATTACAATTGATATAATATTATTGTTGGTAAAAAAAGACCAGCAATAGCGAAGCCTGCTAGTCAAGGCCAGTCCTTTCACAATTATCACAACAAAATTTAAAATAAAAGCTTTAAAATGACATGGTATTTTCACAAAATGATGACACACGCAGTACCCTGGGGTACCGTTGTACCCCGGTATCCCGCATTGTGTAACGCCATCTTGTGTCCATTCGAAGTACAACTGTATTGCGTTGTGCATGCAGTGCAGCGCGCGCTTGTATGCACGCTATACCCCGGTACAGCCCTAAAAAATAAATAAATAATTAAACAAAACGAAAAATTTTTGTTTGGTACCCCAGGGTACCATTTATGTCATCAAATATCCCTTTAGGTATTTGATTCCTTCAAATATATTTGTCTCTCCCCGTTACAAGTACATAAATGCTTCCAGTAGCCTTATAATTAGTGGCAAGATTTAAATTGCAATGGGGTGCATTGTTGGTAACACTGGTGCTTTATTTGGAATTGCCCTGTATCAAATTGTAGTGTATACAATGTTTTACATCTCTTTGCACAGTTCCCAGTTCAAGTCTTTTTCTTTGATGTAGTAATATGATGTAGAATATTTCTACAAAATAGATTTTTAAGACTCAAGATAAGACCAATTTGTATGTTGAAGAAGGTAAATTTGTGTGTAATTTGTATAATTATACACTCTTATTTCCCTCATTTTCTCCAGTCGAGGAGCAAACTTTCTAGCCCAAGTCCTCCTATGGCCCAGACATCAGACCTGACAGGGAGCTTCAGCCTCTACAAAGATGTTCTCCAAAAGCTGATGGAAACCCTTTTGCACTGATGTTTCTTTAATATTTTGTCCTTTTATTTTCTCCAGTCGAGGGGCAAACTTTCTAGCCCAAGTCCTCCTACGGCCAGGACATCAGACCTGACAGGGAGCTTCTGCCTCTACAAAGATGTTCTCCAGAAGCTGATTGATGTATGCATCTCCAAGGATATTCCCTAATGGAAACCCTTTTGCACTGATGTTTCTTTAATATTTTGTCCTTTTATTTTCTCCAGTCGAGGGGCAAACTTTCTAGCCCAAGTCCTCCTACGGCCCGGAGCATCAGACCTCACAGGGAGCTTCCGGCTCTACAAGAAGGATGTCCTCCAGAAGCTGATTGATGCTTGCGTCTCCAAGGGATACGTCTTCCAGATGGAGATGATCGTCAGGGCACGGCAGTTTGGCTGCAAGATAGGAGAGGTAAAGATTTATTAGAACTACAAACGAGTACATTTAATTATCACAATTATTTTATTTTAAATTATGGAATGAATATACATGCCCTTTTATGAGATGATTGTCAGAGCCCGGCAGTTTGGCTTCTCAATTGGAGAGGTAAACTTATCAGAACTTTAATGATCATAAATGAAGTGTACAATTCACAACTGACAAGTTGTTATTTCCGTTCTTAATGACTGTCCATCAGAATTGGTACTGAGCATACTATTTTGTGTTGAGATCATAATTTTGATTAGATTGAGCAAAGATAATTTGGCCTCACTGGGAATTTTCTGTTTTTGTTTTCATACATTGATTTATCCCATGCATTTTCATGTATGTTTCAAATGATTAATTGTATTAAATGTCTTTTTGATTGGCTCCTTCCTTAAGTAAGAGGTTAACAAAACATTTTTAATCAAGAAAAATTCAACTCCATTGGTCCTTTTCCATCCACTCTTTGTTTTATATTTTCACACTTATTTCCACCAACAGGTACCCATCACGTTCGTGGACAGGTTTTACGGAGAGAGCAAACTTGGAGGATCAGAGATTGTTAGCTATGCCAAAGGACTGCTCTATCTCTTTGCCACGACATGATACTGCGAGCCATGAACTTATATCAATGATTTTATACATCTCAAAATTCTATATATCAAATATTGATTGCAATGAACTTTAATTACACAAGACAATAAGCAGGGCTCCACACTTACCTTTTTGGTCAGTGGCCCGGTTGGGCCAGTGAAATAATTTCTTCCCCTTTTCTGGTGGCCCGAAACAAAATTTACTGGCCCCAAAATTTTTATTTCATGAGTAAACTTTTTACTATTCAAAATATTACTCTTTTATCGATCGAGCCACCAATTATGACTTTTGTACATTGTTGCCGGCCCAAAAGACAATTTCACTGGCCTCGGGCCAGTGGGCCATTGCGAGTGTCAAGCCCTGCAATAAGGCAGGAAATGTGAACAGCACGAGAATAGTTTTTAGGAGGAGGATTGTTGTTAGATTATAAATATCTGATCATTGTATAAATTATTATATAAAACATGATTTAGTAAGCCGAATCAAGGAAATCTAATTCAGGGCTTCTATTGGTCCAGGGCCGTAAAAATGTTACATTATTAGGTTGATGCTTTTTTTTTGTTGGGGGGGGGGGGGGGGGGGGTGGCTCAATCAGACAACTAGATTTTCAAACTGAAAGTAACATAATGAGAAGATAGGGCCTGTAAATTTGTTTTGGGTTTACCAGAAATTGAGAAGATATTGTTATTATTATTATTTTAATGGCCCGACCAGACTTTAGCAAATTTGTTATTGTACTGCCCCATCCAATTGTCTAAACCAAGATTTGTAATCATTTGAATTGTATTTATACACTTGGACACAGTTATATCATTAACCTTTAGTTTGCCAGATTCAATTACTTTGGCTAATGTTTTTGCATTTCATTTTATTAATCTTGTCCACATGCCTCATGATTCGATTAATTTATCTTGCCTGAATAATGATTCATTTTAGTCACAATTTGTAACTTTTAAGCTATTACATTTTTAACCTGAAGTCAAATAGTTTTGTGTTTATGAAATGAGTCTTGAAATCACTAATTTTTATAAATTAGATTTGTTATTATTGTTTTCTTTACCCTATTTGTTTTAGTTTCATAAGAATAAAATATTTACATTCCTGTCATTAGTATTTAAATGACATTTCAGTAGTTTGTTTGAATATTGACTGTAGATCTACCGAAAGAGTCAGAAAAAATGTCCCAACTTTTTAAAGTTGTCTTGTTTGAGTCCTGGTAGAGTTATCCTCTCAGCATATTTTGGTATCATTTTCAATTGAATCTCTGCACACATGACTGAACAAAAGACAATCTTTAGAAGACTGCAAAATCTCACTTGCGCCAAGTGATACTTCAAACAAGACAACTTTAAAATGTTAGGACATTTTTGCTGACTCGCTCTGTATATATTTGTTAGTGTATTGAAACAAACGCTAATTGTAGTTGGAGCACCATTACTATGATTTACTGAATAGTAAACAAACAAAAAGCAATTAATATAAAAAGCAATGTATATTCAGACAATCCCAATATTTGCTTTCATACAAGTTTGCATGGTTAGTTTTACATTTGTATAGTTAATTGCTAGTTGTAATCTTCTCTGTCAAGCTCTAATGATTTTTTTTCTTGAGTATATATGTGACCCGCTATAGCAAAACCCGGCACTTGTCGGTAATTCATGTTTTGAAGAAATGGGCATTTTACGTTTACACAATGTGTGTAAAAGACCTATGATTGTAACAATTGAAACAATCCTATCTTTGCCAATTACTGACCAATTACTTAGAACAAAGCATCAAATGAAAGCTTGTGATGAGGCCTTTCTAATGGAGTGAAAATCTACATTTTAATTTGTATCGACAAGTGCCGGGTTTTGCTATAGCCGGTCACATATGGTCGATTCCAACGAAAAGGTTCCGCAATCTTATTTCTTTTTCTTTTGAGTCTCGGCAAAACTTTTCGTGCCATATACAATTAGTGAGTAATGCATTTATATTTTTTCTACAGGAACGTAAAACATGCTATTTTGACCACTTTAACAAAAACAAATCTTGTAACGTTTTTTGGAGCAGTTAAATCTTAGAATGAAGACTTGATACAAATCGGTTCATTTCCACATGGGGAGTTGTTGCATATGTCAGGACTTATTCTATGAGTTTTCGTTAGTAACGGGCAATCATGTGACTTTTTTTGTGATTTATTACCCAGTGGTAAATTTTAAGCATTAAATACAAATGCATTTTTTAGCACTCTCAACTTAAGTGAGAAATTTTTCACATGATTGAAAATGTGTGCTTAATATATATATACCCTCATGTGTCTACTATTGAAATGCATTATAACAAATCCTGGTGATTTTTATTGTATAGCCGCCAGAATCGTAAAAAGTTGAAAAGGCCTGTTTGGCATTAGAAAAATTATGTTACCTACGTATACACTTCAACATTTCGTAGCTTTGATATGTAAGATGATCAGTGAAAGATAACTTAGGAATAGATGACATATAGCACAACGCTAATATTTGCAAACAGTTATAATTTTCAAATAATTATTTTACGAAATATTCAACAAAATGTGGCGCAATCGTAGGTAATTTCAACAAAGGTATACATTACCTACAAACACAAAAATGACATACATGTAGGTAGGCTGATGCCTGCACTGACATTATTCTAAAGGACAATATCATGTAGATATTTTGGCTATTTGTAGAAAGTTTGTAGACTATAATTAGCCTACATGTCTGTTTTGTATGTAACCGTTGAGGCATGTATTTATTTATGTTGCTGTTTCGATTAAATACATTACCCGTTGGGATGAAATATTGTACTGTAAAATATAATGAATTTTTATCATACGCAATAGTAATGTACTGTTCTCTTGTGTTTTTTAGTTTTTTATTTGTATTTTGTTTATTATTTGTGTGTTGTATTGTGTTTCAGTATGTGATGCATTGTATGCCACTATATGCAGGTACAGACAATACATAATTGCCCCCAAGCCCGTGGGGACCGCCCCCCCCCCCCACCCCCACTCCCCACACACACACCCCCACACACAAACACATACAACCTAATTATTTAATTGATTCACATACGTTTTCAAGAAGTGACAATTGTCATTTGGCAGTGTTAAGATGCTACATACCGCACCTTCGTTCCCTCAATCCTCATGCCTGTGGCACAATCAGTGGCGTAGCTTGGTCAGACTGATTGGGGGGGGGGGGGGGGGGGGTTAACACATTATTTGGGGGCACACCTTATGTATTTTGTTGTTTTTCAA
>JBAMJV010001374.1:0-45357 GCA_037951105.1 Echinarachnius parma | reverse complement strand
AGTATTTTCTCTAAATCCCTCGTCGTCTTCCAGTATCCGCCCTAAGTCCCTCGTCGTCTTCCAGTATCGCGTAAGTCCCTCGTCGTCTTCCAGCTATCGCATAAGTCCGCGTCGTCTTCCAGTATCGCCTAAGTCCCTCGTCGTCTTCCAGTATCGCATATAAAGTCCCTCGTCGTCTTCCAGTATCGCATAAGTCCCTCGTCGTCTCCAGTATCGCCTAAGTCCCTCGTCGTCTTCCAGTATCGCCTATGTCCCTCGTCGTCTTCCAGTATATATCGTCCAAGTCCCTCTTCATCTTCCAGTATCGCCATACATGTTAGTCCCCTCTTCGTCTCCCATTATTTATTCTAAGTCCAGCTTCTTCTCTCCGAATATCTTATAAGTCAAAATGTCTTCCCTCCAGCTTTTCTTCAGAGTCCAGTTCTTCCATCGCTGGTTGCATGCAAAAATTGCATGGTCAAGCCTTAGGTTTATTGCTTCTTGCCTTCAATTTTCCCCGACGAAATGAACATTTTAGGCTAAAACAGCACCTTATATAGCAAATGTTATACATGGTTCTACGGGCAATTATGGGCACCCACCAAAATTAGAAGCCACACCCATCCTCCTTTCTAATTGGTTAATATTAATTTTGATCCAACGTGATTGGTTCACAACTTACAGTACAATTATAAGAGGGACAATTTTCCACTGGTCTCTATACAAAATTAACTCTTCTAGTATCAATTATTTCAACTAACTCTGACCAATACATATGCCTTATACACAATATTAAATTACTCGACATCGAATGTCCTAATAATATATAAACAAGGGTCACCGGAAAGAAAGGTTATAATGTTGTGATGTGAGATTTGAAATACTTTCTATGATGTGGAAGACTCAACTCCCCTGTTAAGAGTTTGTTGACCTTTGTATGCACATGTTGAATGTGAAAGTTCTGAGCAGTGCAGTTTGGGAGAAGACATGTTTTGTGCTGGAAGAATGTAGGGATCAGCTGTTCTACTGTTTGAGCAGTTTTGCACCGTAGAAGTTGCTTCGTGTTCCTAGATTTGGCCATCTAAGATGTGGAACATGGTAGAGGCTGCTTGGTACTGGTAGCGGTGCACCGATGGGTAGACAGGGGGAGTAGCCCTGTAGGTAGCTGTGGTGGACCGAGGCTGTTTGTTTGGAAATAAATAAAGCCGCGCGAGGCCCATTCGCCGGAAATACTGTCGCCCTGATCTCCTTTGTTGACTTCTGTCCATTAAAATCCCGAATCCTTTCAATAATAAAAGGAAAAAGTTGTATAAAGGGGGAATATTATAGGGAAAAAGTGACAGTCAAGTACCGAACTGGGGTTCACGAGAAGTTGAATTTGTGTGAAAGAAAAGTTAAGAACAGGAACGGGGTTGCCAAAGCTAGGGTCATCTCAAAAGAAAGAGAGGATGAGAAGGGGAGAGTTGGGCACAGAAAAGAAAGTTTGCGTGCCGGGAGAAATAATGAATAAGTTTGGCATGTAAAAATACCTGATAGAGTACAGACCAGTAGATGCCTACACTTTCAAAACAATACAGTTCCTATACTTTTGTCCTTCAATACTTTAAAGTTACTCTCTGCCTTTTGCTAGATAACGAAACTGTGGTTCGTTACACTACTTACTATCGTGTCTCACACGTCTGGACTTGCATCACTCAAATCCGACATAACCGTGCATCATCTGGTCAATGCAGTAATGCAGCCAAAATCAAAACAATTTATAATCATCAATAAAGCACGCATTCAGTGGGCTCTTTTAGTTAGAAGTATACATTCATTGTTTTTTACATAAAATAAACTAAATTCAGTGCTGTAGTCGAGTCCACCCTGTCCGAGTCCGAGTCCGAGTCCGAGTCCGAGTCCCAACGGGAAAATCTTAATTTGCAATTCTTTTTATAACACATTAGTTTCATTATGATAAATGCCTTACAGTGAACTCTTTATAACATAAATAGTTGTCTGGTTCATTGTAAACTTCCATTTGTCAGAGAATTTATATATTTTAACTCTTCTTACTATACAACAGTTATCTTCATAATAGACACCATCAAAGAAATGACAAAGGGTTATCTGCAGAAATGATTTTGGGCAATGTCAAAGGTTATTATTACAGAGTATGAGACAAATTCAATTAAACAAAAGTTTAATGAAAAAAGTTCATAAAAAGTGTGACAGACGCCGGACAAGAATTTAGTTTATTTTTTTTTCACCCTAAATTTCCCCAAAATACAGTGGATAAGGAACTGCTGCATATCTTTTCCTATTAAGGTAATTCACTGTCAAATGGATTAATGGGATATAACTTTATTTGCAAACAGTCAAGTTGCTGATCACAATTTTCAGCATAAAATATAAAATATCTGAAAATTCACGTTTTGTGCCATAAACTGTCAGTTATGAACATTTGATAACTACTGGACCCATGAGGCTAAAAGCCTAAAATGATTTTAAAATTTGGCCCATTGTAGACATTTTCATGGAAGTTATTACACTCAGAGTAGCCTATGTCAGTACTGGAGTATTATACTGATAAAGAGAAAGGGATGCTACTTCACATTTATTTTAACAAAATGAATAACAAATATTGTTGTGTATAATTGTAATGGTCGTGTGGGTTTGGCAAAATTTACATTTTGCTTGATGTTTTTTCTTTGTTGAACGATCAACAAACTCTCTATGGTCCATATACCCAAACAGTATGACACGAGAAACTGTAGACATGATTGTTGAATGACTGGTTGATTGAAGATGCAATGCAAACATCAGTCAGTATCTATTGTTCGTTATTCGTCATACGCGCGCTGCCACTAGCTGGTATTACTAGCGTGCGCGGTAGCCTAGCGCATAGCCGAGGATACCGTACTATACTGTACTTGCACACGTACACATGTACCGTGGTACACGTCACACATGCATTTTACTGTATTGCTTAGTCGCTTCAGCTCAGGCTTTCGTAAATTAATTCACGTTCTGGCCGTAATACTTGACCGTGTTTTTGCGTGTTCCTAAACATAAAACGACTAATCTCAACGTCTAGTTTTGGCATATAATAGCTTGTTGAGGCGATGTTACGATCATTTTCCAGAATGCCACTCAGATCAAGTGAGCAAGGTGCGCTAGAACAACAGGTTTGTATTTGCTTGCGCTGGGTAATTTTATGAACTATAAATAAACGTGGGAAAACGGAAAAAATGCCGGTCTCGTTGCCGGTCTCGGCCCGATTGGTCGAGTCCGAGTCCGAGACCGAGTCTTTTAGGCTCGAGTCCGAGTCCGGGCTCGAGTCCTACAGCACTGAAACTAATCAATATAATACAAATGCCATACAAGTATTAACAATAAACCAAAACAAATCCTGGACATCAAATCTCCTAGATATGAATAAAATATTGTGGGGTGCAGGACGTGCCCCCCCCCCCCCCCCCCCCCCCCCCTCCACCCAACTTCCCACACTTACACACCAACTCAACCACTCCAACCAGCCGTCTCGGTCTCGGCCACGATGAAAAATCCGCTAGCTACGAGTTGGCGCTTAGACCTAATAAGGACCTATCTGCCTTTAAGTCTAGATGACATTGATTCAAATGAAAGATCTGACACTGAAAACGAACTTGAAATCATGTTTCCTTTAATCGTTCAATTTCAATTCTACTACAGGTCCACATATTCTTTAGAACCATTCGTGCACTTTGAACATTTACCATTGAATTTTCCCGACCTGATCGACTGATTTGTGACAACAAAGTGGTTCTAAAAACAGCAAACAGTGTGGTTTTCCCCCAAAATTTGGTTATAATGATATAAGTCCAACCTTTGATACTTCCGCGCCACATGACTGCCCAAATTAAGTTGTGAATTCACATCATTCAATCACTCACGACTTGAATTGTTGTGAATACGAAGGCGCATAAAATACGAGTATCAAACTCGATGAATAGAATGAGGGGAAAACCAAGTTTAAAGGGACTTAGTAACATTGTCCAAATCCTCAAATTTCCCTTTCGTTACAAAGATATGTACGATCGAAGTATTCGGATAAGAAAAACTCCGGGCGAGTTTTTCTTCTGTGTACAAAGTGAGTGCAGTGAGTTATTGAATATCACTTTGCATTTTCGCTCATTACTTGGCCATGCAATGTTCATTTGACTTGAAATTTTCACACAATACCCTGTGGACATATGAGATAACAATAATAATCATTGCATCAACCATTCATCAATTTTTGCACATGTCAACAAAGTTACTAGATCCCTTTAATATTCAATGAATAAGCACGAACCGTAACGTGAGTGGGCAGACGCCATTTTACCTTCGTTTCCAGCACTGCAACCGACTGCAGCTTTTCTAACTTGCAGGAAGTTCTCATTGGAAGGGTAAATATAGCTTTTGATTTCTAGGCCTATATCATTGTACTCCTGTAGTCTTAATTGTGTAACGGTAAATCTTATGGAAATATTTTTTTTCTCGATGTTATGTATATTTGAAATTACAAATCCCAAATTGAAAACAATATAACACGGTCTACGGGACCAACACAATTCTATGAAAAACTGTATCTTTTGTCATACTATTGATGTGCCCAGATCCCTGCCTAGATCGACTGAATACAAATGACATAAGATTATGGTGCAACTGAACTAACATACTTTGCTATACGAGGAGCGTTCAAATGCTTCTTAGACCGATCTTGAAGGTGCAGGAAATTGGGTTACCTAACGTTGTGTATGCAATAAAATGGTTTGTGTGACGTCATGAAAACAACTTTTTTTTTTTTTTTTTTGAATTTTCAAATTTGAACTTCATTTTCCGAAAGAGCACTAAAAATAATGTCCAAATACCGAACATCAATTTAATATGTTAAGTATTGGCTGATATATGCCCATCCGAATGAATTTTATTTCAATAGGCAATCAGTGTTATAGTGCTCTGGTTCATAACGTCATAGCTTCTGTACTCTATATGTGGCATCCTTCTCATGTTCATTGGTGCAGAGCCGGGTCAGTTGTATTATGTCTTGTTCTAGACTGGCCATCTAAACCCCTCAAAAAAAGTTCGGTAACTCAAGTTTGATCGATCATATCTCTCGTATTTTTTAATAAGCATATTCGAAATTGGTGTCACAATCAAGCCTCATTATATACCTTTCAAACGGTGCATTATGTGTAGTGATTATGCAATTGGGGCGATTGCAGTAGCCCAGAGAATAGGGGGAGGCAGGAAGTGAAATGTCGCAAAATGGCTCAATGCATTTAATTTACGAGTGCATGACTGTGCTGACCAGTTTTTTGAAAGTTCACTTTCTATTGAATACTGCCACCCTTTCCATTCATCAAAATCATTGGAATTTGATACTATTTTAATGGAAATTATCTTTTCATTACGATGGCATATTGATCGTAATGATTAGGCAAATGGGTTGTGCGCAGCAAATCGGAATATGGAGATGGGTCGAGTGTGAAATCAGACAAAAAATATGGAGTTGACAAAAAATCAGAGCGTTGCATTTTTTTCGAGCTTTTGGGAGGATATTTTAGCATTTCAAATGAAATATTCATGATTCAAATTGATATCAACGGAAAGCCCAACAACTCTTCTGTATGAAAATGTAAAATTTATAATGATTTTTGTAAAGGGCGGATGCAGGGAGATGAATGTGGGGGAGCCTCAAAAGTGACCCATTTCAAAACGCTCTGATTTGTTGTCGGTGTCTTTTACCATTGTGTGGAGGATGTAATGCGACTTGAATGAGTTGGCCATGAATGAGAAGAATTAAATTGAAAACGCATGAATAGTGACTCAGTTGTGCCTTGAAATCAGAGCGTTTTGAAATGGGTCAATTTTGAGGCTCCCCCACATTCGTTGATATCAATTTGAATCATGAATATTTTATTTGAAATGCTAAAAAATCCTCCCAAAAGCTCGAAAATAATGCAATGCTCTGATTTTGTGTCAACTCCATATCTTTTTGTTTGATTTCACACTCGACCCATCTCCATATTCCGGTTCGCTGCACACACCCCATTTGCATAATCCTTACGATTAATATGCCACCGTAATGAAGAGATCATTTCCATTAAAATGGTATCAAATTCCAATGATTTTGATGAATGGAAAGGGTGGCAGTATTCAATAGAATGTGAACTTTTAAAAAACTGGTCAGCACAGTCATGCACTCGTAAATTAAATGCATTGAGCCATTTTGCGACATTTCACTTCCTGCCTCCCCCTATTCTCTGGGCTACTGCAATCGCCCCAATTGCATAATAACTACACATAATGCACCGTTTGAAAGGTATATAATGAGGCTATTGTGACACCAATTTCGAATTTGCTAATTAACAAATACGAGAGATATGATCGATCAAACTTGAGTTTCCGAACTTTTTTTGAGGGGTTTATGTTGCAGTGTTAATTAATATTACCAACAGTCATTTTGAAAATGAACCAATGCAAGTTAATGAGAGGCTAGTCAGCAAAATCCACCTCGATATGGGAGGGTCCTTTAATATCATGACGTCATACTATCCACCCCTATTTAGTGAAACAACACACGGAAGAGAAGGACTATTTTTCGGTTTAAAGGTACACTTGAGTATTGGTACTTCCCGAAAAAAAAACTTGTAAGGGTTTGGTTGGTTTTTAATTAAATTCGAAAGTTCATTGAATACAACATGTGAAATGAGAATCATTCCCTTTCGAATGCTTTCATAGTTGTAAAATTTGATATCAAGATGTTTCATTAATATATCGTCTAGCCAGGCGATATCTCGACTCACTTCTTTCAAAAAATTTCAAAAGAGGTTTTTAAATAGTTGTTGGTGATATCTCCATTTAACAATTACCTTAACAAAACATCACTTGCGCAAATTTTTTATGAAAAATGGTAGAAACCAATAAGTTTTTAGAGAGAGCCCTCTTGAGTTTTAACGGCTCTTTTTAAATGATGACAGGCTTTTTAAGTATTCGTTTGTAATTTTCCATTCAATTTGAGCATGGTGGAGTTATAACTATTAATTTGTTATGTAATAGTGCAGGTTTTGGTTACTAAAATTCAGTTTGACCACAACTGTACTCTCTTTACCAAGACTCAACTATCCCTTTAATGAGAGGCATACATGCGCTGATACAGGACAATGCGCCTGCTCTCAAGAACAATAAGGTGAACCTGAGAAAAGCCATATACACTGGGATCGGGGTTGTAAGTTGCCGCGTCCACCCTATTCCCATGCAGTACCTGGCATCGTTAGATCTCTTCCAAAGATGAAGAAACTCTCCCGAGGTTGTGCTTTTCAGAAGGATAGTTGTGGACAAAAGTTGCTGTTATGAAGTTGTCATTGTATATTCCATGTTCGAAATGGTTAATTTAGTCCGTTAAAGGTATGGTGTCAAGAAAATCAGCTGAAAATGGCATTTTAGCCCTTCAGAAAGCCACTTACATGTAGATTTCGAATAAAACAACTGTTTTGCACTTGGACAATTATTTATAAATGATATGAGGACCTGAAAATTTACTTTGAAAGTGCCCCCCAAAAAAATTGAGTTCGGGCGAAGAAAAATGACGTCATACTTGTGACGTCATCTGCAGGCAATCACAGGATCCCCGATACTCTAATTGTCATAGACGTACACGCTGAGCGCATCTAATCACATTGACAGAGAGATATTATTTCGATTTTTTTCAATATCTACATACATTTGTTTGAGTTTATAATTATGGAGGATCCACACCCAGATTCATCTGATTCTAACAGTGAGCGTGAATTAGACGAAAGATCTGGATCAGAGTCAGAATCGAGTTTTGAATTGACAGTTCCTGAAGATAAAATTCCAAATTGTGCGTCGGCAGCCAAAATGGAATGGAAGTGATAGAGGTGCAACCGAACAGATTTGTTGAGCGTGGCTGAGCAAATTCATGACAATTTCCCCATAATTGCAGACACCATTATTATAATTCTTATTTCATTATTTGTCTCCACAAATACAACAAATATAATTGCCAAATAAAGGCGCATACTCACTCTAAAATCGCTTCGAGGAAGTCTCCGATATGATTATACTATAGCAATCGTATACCCAGCCCCCTCGCAGACAGGTCTTCCGGCCATCAGCACGCACGAGCGCTGCGGCTAGCCCAGGCCTAGCCTAACCATAATAAGTGGCGGCTTCATCCGATCACGTCTCAAAACATGGTGTACAAAAATGCGGTGTTTCGCACTCAAATTCATCTTTTTATGCGGCAATAAAATGACAAGCATCATTGCTTTGATGGATCTATTTAACAATATTTACGGAAATATATTTACAGAACATTCAGAATTACCTCAGTTTTGAGCAAAATATTACTTTTCCCCGAAATAAACAAATCCAAAACTCAAGTCGTTTGCGAGCGTGCGGGAGGTTGAACATAGTCAATCAATTTCTGGGCATCGATATCATACACGTAGTCTACGCCGTTTGCAAATTAACAACAAAACTACAAAAGAGCGCTAAGTTCAGTTCATTTATTGTTTTTTTCTCTGTCGGCATTAGAATGCCGACATCTAATGCCGCGCCGACAGAGAAAAAAAACAATAAACATTGTCAAAGATGCCACGAAAGTGATAGATTAATTTGTCCATCTAAGGTAATCGTTCTTGTATTTGTTTGAAAAGCCATGCAAACATGTAAGTAAATTAAGAAATAGTCTAGAATAGGTGCGATCGTAATAATCTTGCATTTTCGTTACTTTTCAGAACTTGTAATACAGGTAGTTGGCGCGGCAGCTAGCACGCGAGAGCATAACCTGTCTTGCCGCGCGGCCCCCCGAAACTCTGGCAGACCTGCACACACTCGCTAGGTCCTTCCCAGTCGGCCCTCGTTAATTTAACCTTTGAGTTCTAAATCCGCCTCATACGTGGATCCTTATGGAAAACGGTGCAGGCTTATACTTTCCTTAGATGTGTTGCTGCATCTTGCTAAAATTAATTCCTGAGGCAATTTCAGTTAATCCTCAATTTTCAAGCAAATACGAGTTTGTATTACTAGCAAGTCAAAGTGTTTGCATTGAACCACGTTGTAAACAATGCTCGCTCTTCCGTGTTATTGCCTGCAGGTGACGTCATGACTCATGAGCTCATCGCTCCGCTAAAATTACTTTTTTAGGAGTATGGAACGCCGACGCGAAAAAGAGCCAAAAATGTGCATGAAATTTTCCTTTTTTGCCCAACTTAAGGATTAAAAAAAAAAAAAAAATGTGGTATATCAATAAAGGCACATATTCAAAGCTATAAAGCTGAATCAAAGCCGGGATTGCGCCCCTCCTTTAAATGCAGCTATCGTTACTGTCTTTTATGTTATTTAAATTCGATATGTGTGATATGTATTTTTTCAAACCATTTGCTTTCTGGTGTTTCTATTTTCAGCACATGTTTCTCAGTCAGCATCAGCAATCACTGTAAATAAGAGGACAGGAACAATGGCAGGTATGTTTGTGTAATTTCGCATATTTTGTTGCCAATCGTGTTTAGAAAGTACGTTTAATTAACCCCTATATAATGATATTGCCTTTCACAGCTTCATGAGATGTTTCCAAAACTGAATGTTTGCCTTCATAGTAGGAAACGAACAATGACATGTACACTGTTGCTCATAAAGTTGGAATATTTTTTTTTTAGATCGAACTCTAATTGTTTCCTCTTTTTTGCGCCCAATGAATCATTGTAGCCTAAAAATAATGATTATCTGATGTTTCCAAACTTCTATTGTACAATAAATGGTGGCATGAATTTGCATTCATTAATTTAGCCTTTTGTTTTGAACTTTGAAAGGCAGGACCTTAGATGATTGGCACTTTCCCTCTATAAAGCGTATGTCCAACAAGTCATCATTATGTGTCATTTCTCAGAGATGGCTGTAAAATGTTGAACCAAAATTGGCACAGAGGATCTGTAGGCCATACTCCGTCCAACGCCATTGGCTACACGCCAAACGATGCTTGTGCTCCACCAGGAATGAGTGTAAACAAGCAATGTCCACTATTTCGTTGGAACATCGCAGGTTACGGTCTGTAAAATCCTCAGATGTCATCGAGATGAAGGTCAATTAAAGCTACGTGAATCTCTAAGGCGTCCTCGATTGACCACCAAGATAGATGATCGCAAATTACTTAACTTGTGCCTTAGAAACCAGAAATGCCAAAAAGGAGCCTTCGACGTCTATAAAGAAGACACTTTGGAATCAACGCCTTCCGCCAAACAGTACATCAGAGATCGCTCTAACATGGTCACCGAGCAAGACAAACTACCAAGTATCCACTCCAAACCATGCAACCAAGATTTACCGGACGTCCCTGGACTAGGGAGCCCAGAAGATTGCCGCCTGGACACTAGTGATATGTCATCTTAATGGGTACGAGCCATAACATCCTTGACCGAAAAGATGGAAGAAATAGGGTTCGTCGATTACATGGCGATCAAGAAGCTCCAAGAATTCTGCATTTACAAAACGACTTGAGGTTGTGACGGCCCAACGGTGGTATGGCTCGTACCCATTAAGATGACATATCACGAGTGTCCACCCGGCGATCTTCTGTACTCCCTAGTCAACGGACGTCCGGTAAATCTTGGTTGCATGGTATGGGGTGGACACTTGGTAGTTTGTCTTGCTCGGTGACCATGTTAGAGCGATCTCTGATGTACAGTTTGGCGGAAGGCGTTGATTACATAGTGTTTTCTTCATAGACGGCAAAGGCTCCTTTTTGGCATTTCCGGTTTCTACGACACAGGTTAAGCAATGTGCGATAATGTATCCTGGTGGTCAATCGTGGACGTCCTAGAGATTCCCGTGACTTAAATTGACCCCTTCTCTCGACGTGTGAGAATTTTACAGACCGTAACCTACGATGTTCCAGCGAAATAGTGGACATTGCTTGTTGACACCCCTTCCTGGTGGAGCACAAGCATCGTTTAGTGTGTAGCCAATGACGTTGGACGAAGTATGGCCTAGAGAGCCTCTGTGCCAATTTTGGTTGAAAATTTTACGGCCAACTTTGAGAAATAACCCATAACGATGACTTGTTGGACATACGCTGTGGAGAGGGAAAGGGGCCAATAATCAAAGATCCTGCCTTTCAAAGCTCAAAACAAAAGGCTAAATTCATTAGTGCGAATTCATGCAACCATTTATTGTACATTGGTAGTTTGGAAACATTATATCATCATTATTTTTAGTCTAAAATTATTCATTAGGCGCAAAAAAACAGGCAAAATGTATGAAGTTGGACCTAAAAAATAAAATATTCCAACTTTATGAGCAACAGTGTATCTAGTGATAAAAGTAAACATTTATGTAAGATATATCCCAGTATACCAGTAAGTATGACGGCAGTACGCTTTTCAATTTAATCTTGAATATCTCGGAGCCATAATAATTAGCGGGATATTTGAAATCAAAACCCATTCCAAAGCCCATTCTTCTGTTGCTATTAACCAAACAACAAGGTACAATATACAAATGTAGGTTAAGCTCCAATTTGTTTTCTAAGTGCGTTGAAAAAATTGACAATTAATCGAAACGTACACTACATAAATGTAGGTAAAGGAATCGAGTAACATTATCCAAATCCACACACCTTTCTTAGAACTCTAGTGGCTCTCTCATACTGTACCTTGTTGCTTTCGTATCACCAATGGAACAGGTTTTGGTTTTTCGAATTTTACGAACATTTCTCCACGTGAGACAGGGTAAATCCCTCCCATTCCCTCTCCCAAAGTGGTATCTTTTCCTTTACATGCATGTAGGGTGTGTACGTATTTGTGTGTGTGCGTGAGTTGGTTGTATAATTATGTGTGTGCACGGGCGTCTACAGGAGCCTACGCGGGGATATAAGTTTGAAAGTGGAGGGGATTGTCCTCCGTACTTCCCCCCACAACCCTTCGCACAAAAAACCCTCAATCAAGGACGCCAGTGTTGATTTATTTGTGTTACAAATCATAACATAAAAAAGACTTTATACTATAAATAAAGAAAAGGGAAAAAAAGGTCGACGCTACTGCCGATTGTATTATGTTGGTAATGACAAGTAATCCGTTATATATTTTTTTTTATCCACTTCCATAACCATCTTGCTACCGATACCAGAGCGGCGTAAGTATTATATGTCTTATTGTAGTCTTGAGTAAACGTTCTGTACATTTGGAACATTACATTGGGCAACATGCACTTATGTGTACACAGGCAACATTGTCAACCGCTAATCGGGCATCAACATACATATACCCTGAAACAAGGACGCCAGTGTTGAATTATTTGTGTTACAAATTATAACATTAAAAACAAATTATACTATAAATAAAGAGAAAGAAGAAAAAACGTCTATGCGTCGAAAGGGGTATCCTTATATCACCTAAAGTAGGCAAGTCGGCTTTCGACATACAAGAACACCAAAACAGGGTATAGTTGACGCCTATATCGATTTGTAAATGTTTATTTTCTCTGAGTAAGGATAAATCGGCTTGCAACGAACAGTCACGTATCACGTATTATGTGTCACGTTCATGTGTTTGCTTACTCAACGGCTTTATATGACTGTTGATTAGAAACAAATATGCAGGGGCGTAAATCCCGGGGGGATGGGGGGATGCATCTCCCCCCCCCCGCTCTTGAAGGAGGGGGGATGCCTGTACAAATCATCCCCCCCTGAGAATAAAAAAAAATGAAAAAAAAAGAAAGAAGGAAGAAGAAGAAGAAGAAAAAAGAAAGCATAATGCATGAGAAATTTGTGTTTTTTTTAATGTAATTATAACTGTATAGCCTACACGTATACAGTATGTCACGATCACTTAGTTGCGCGAAGTGCGCAAACAAGCGCTTCATAAACTTCAGAATAGTTTTTTGTTAGTGGTATCTATAGCCGAGACGTAAAAAGCGCCAGCGCGCGAGCGCTTAAAAAGTTCAATCATGTACAGAAGAAGAGATGAAGACTGAAGGTCAAGACCAGGCGTGTTCCAGACTAACAGTGGCCGTTTGTCTCTTATCTAGTCCCCTTTTCATAAAATAATCCTTAGACATGGGTCCCATTTTGTAAAAAAAACCTGAGACATGGGTCCCTTTTTTCATTTATTCCTTTCCCCTCTTTTCTCCCTCATTTTCTCCGGGATTTCGGGATTTTCCGCTGTGAAATTGCTAAAAATTTTAAGCTCGCTCCGCTCGCTTGCATACGGAATATTTAACAACCTCGGATGTTTATATATTACCCTTCATAACGCCATATCATATGAAATAAAACAAATATACCCATACAATTATATTGAAACAAATGGCAATTTCCCGCTGTGAAATTGCTAAAAATTTCAAGCTCGCTCCGCTCGCTCGCATACGTAATATTTAACAACCTCGGGTGTTTATATATTACCTTTAATAACGACATATTATCATAAGTAATAAAACGAATATACCCATATACAATATTGAACCAAATGGCAATTTTCCGCTGTGAAATCGCTAACATTTTCAAGCTCGCTCACATATATTTCACAACCTCGGATGTTTATATATTACCCTTCATAACGCCAAATCATATGAAATAAAACGAATATATCCTTACAATTATATTAAAACAAATGGCAATTTTCCGCTGTGAAATTGCTAACAATTTCAAGCTCGCTCCGCTCGCTCGCATACGTAATATTTAACAACCTCGGATGTTTATATATTACCCTTCATAACGCCATATCATATGAAATAAAACAAATATACCCTTACAATTATACTGATACAAATGGCAATTTCCCGCTGTGAAATTGCTACAAATTTCAAGCTCGCTCCGCTCGCTCGCATACGTAATATTTAACAACCTCAGGTGTTTATATATTATCGTTAATAACGACATATTATCATAAGTAAAAAAACGAATATACCCATATACAATATTGAACCAAATGGAAATTTTCCGCTGTGAAATCGTTAAAATTTTCAAGCTCGCTCCGCTCGCTCGCATATATTTCACAACCTCGGATGTTTATAATTATATTACCCTTCATAACGCCATATCATAAGTAATAAAACAAATATACCCATACAATTATAATGAAACAAATGGCCGCTTTTCCGCTGTGAAATTGCTGAAATTTTCAAGCTCGCTCCGCTCGCTCGCATATATATAATATTTCACAACCTCGGGTGTTTATATATTACCTTTCATAACGCCATACAATTATATTGAAACAAATGGCAATTTTCCGCTGTTAAATTGCTAAAATTTTCAAGCTCGCTCCGCTCGCTCGCATATATTTCACAACCTCGGGAGTTTATACATTATAATACCCTTCATAATATATCATACGTAATAAAGAATTTTATCAAGAAACTGCAAAATGATTGCCCATTGTATTACAGCTAAAATGCAATATTTAAAGATAGAAATCCTTAGACATGGGTCCAATTTTTCACAAAAAATCCTCAGACATGGGTCCATTTTTTACAAAAAATCCTAAGACATGGGTACCTATTTACAGCAAAAGGACCCTTGGATGTGGGTATGGGTTCGGAGCTCTCAGCCACACACCCCCGTCCGACTATAATCTGAGTACCCCCCCCCCCCCCCCCCCCACCCCCCCGGGCGCGATCGCGCGCGTAAATTATTTTGGGCTTGTGCTTGTGCTAGTATGTGATGGCTATCGCCGATCATCCCCCCACTCCTCGGTACGGATTTACGCCCCTGCAAATATGCATGTTATCTATAAATAATATATAATTTGTATATTTACTGGTAAAGTTAAAATAGATTACGCATGCATGGCTAGTAAACTGAATTGCGCACTATGAAGCATTTTACCCGAACTAGATCGACGCTAATGCCATTTTATTAGTAGGTAACAAGTTTTCCTATTATTTTTTTTTCATTTTCTCCACTTCAACATCTCGCTACCGATGCCAGATGTCAATAAGTATTATATGTATGTCGCTAGTGGTTTTGAGTAGAATGATTGTACATCGTGAATGCAACAATGCGCAACTGCGTGTATGAGATTATGACCTAACTAAACTTAAACGATTTTAATTACTAAAAAGAGGAAACACGTCAATACCGTCAAAAGAGGTATCATCCCCGATACCACCAGTCCATGTATCATGCACTTATTAATGACTTAAATTTGCTTTGATATAGGTTTTTTCTTAATTCAAGTGCATTTAAATTATTCGATAAGTTTATCTTTTTGGGGTTATTTAGCAAACAAATATATTATATATAAACTAATAGTTGAACACTTTCTGTTAAGAAAGATTAATAACGCTATATGCACGGCTAATTTATTTTTTGCTCTCGAAAAAGCTTTTCCTTAAAACAAAAAAAAAAGGTCGCCGCTAATGCCGATTGTATTATGTTGGTAATGACAAGTAATCCGTTATATTCTTCTTTTTTTTATCCACTTCCATAACCATCTTGCTACCGATACCAGCGCGTAAGTATTATATGTATGTCTTATTATGGTCTTGAGTAAACGTTTTGTACATTAGGATTATAACGTTGGGCAAAATGCACTAATGTGTACACAGGCAACATTGTCAAACGCTAATCGGCTATCAACATAAAAAATACCCTTAAAAAAGGACGCCAGTGTCGATTTATTTGTGTTCATTTTATCTGTGTAAAGATAAATAGATTTTCACAAAAGTGAAGAAAACGCTAAAACCTTATATATGACGGAGGATACTTGCTTTACCTTAAGTTCATCAAGTGTATATAATTAAGCTATTGTTAGTGACATCAAATCCGCATTATTGGCATGTTTGTTCACGTAGTGATGGGCATTACATTAAGTGTATTTGCTTACTCAACGGGTTTATATGACTGTTGATTAGAAACAAATATGCATGTTATCTATAAATAATATATAATTTGGACATTTACTGGTAAAGTTAAAATAGAGTACGCTATATGCATGGCTAGTAAAATGAATTGCGCTCTATATAAAGCATGTTACCCGAACTTGATCGACGCCAATGCCATTTTATTAGTAGATAACAAGTTCTCCTATTTTTTCTTCTTTTTCTCCACTTCAACATCTTGCTACCGATGCAAGCTGTTAATAAGTATTATATGTATGTCTCTAGTGGTTTTTGAGTATAATGATTCGTGAATGTAACAATGCGCAACTGCGTGTATGAGAGTATGACCAATACTAAACTTAAATGATTTTAATTACTAAAAAGAGGAAACATGTCAATACCGTCAAAAGAGGTATCATCGCCAATACCACCAGTTTATGTATCATGCACTTATTAATGACTTAACTCTGCTTTGATATAGGTTTTTTCTTAATTCAAGTGCATTTAAATTATTCGACAAGCTGTTTTTTTCGGTTATTTATAAAACAAATATATTATCTATGAACTAATAGTTAAACACTTACTGTTAAGAAAGAATAATAACGCTATATGCACAGCTAATTTATTCATTGCTCTCGAAAAAGCTTTTCCTTAAAACAAAATAAAAAGGTCGCGCTAATGCCGATTGTATTATGTTGGCAATGATAAGTAATCCGTTATATTCTTTTTTGTATCCACTTCCATAACCAACTTGCTACCGATACCAGAGCGGCGTAAGTATTATATGTATGTCTTATTGTTGTCTTGAGTAAACGTTCTGTACATTGGGAATATTACGTTGGGCAACATGCACTAATGTGTACACAGGCAACATTGTCATGATTGTCAAACGCTAATCGGGCATCAACTTACATATACCCTGAAACAAGGACGCCAGTGTCGATGTATTTTTGTTACAAATCATAACATTAAAAAAAACTTTATACTCTAAATAAAGAGAAGAAACAAACACGTCAATGTCATCGAAAGGGGTATTCTTATATCACCTATAATGGGCAAGTAGGCTTTCGACATACAAGTACACCAAAACAGGATATAGTTGACGCCAATATCGATAATTTGTATGTGTTTATTTTCTCAAAGTAAGGATAAATCGGCTTGCAACGAACAGTCACGTATCACGTATTATGTGTCACGTTCACGTTTTGCGCTATTTCATTTTTAAAAAGGTGACTCTAATTTACGAAGTGTAAGGCTTACCATTCGTTGTTGTTCCACGCCGGTGTGACAGGGATAATTGGCAGTGAAGTCATTCGGACAGTTTTAAAATCCTATTTTTGACCATTTTCGAGCCTTCATACAGACGGAGACACACACAAACACTCAAACACAAATATACAGACAAACGCACATGCATACAGACATCAAACGAACAGTAATGTACTCATAGTACACACTTAAATCATTCATGACGTCACACTGACGCGTTTGACGTCACTCATACAACATAAACGTTTTTTTGTGTTAATTCAATAAAATGAACGTGAATAAATAACAATTGAACTGATATGCCACAAAACATTGCTTTTACACGTCACACACACACAAAACGCACCTTTACGGAGTGATTTTGACAGATATCCCTTGTTTTAATTTGCCCTGGACACCTGGACAATTATACCTGCCACACCGGTAAAACACGAATTGTCGCGTTAACCAAAACGTGATATGAGTGTATAATCAAGATTTTGTTAACTGCAAGCGCTTGTTACTGAGACTAGACATATGTGCACAAAGAGGTTAAAAAATGTCGACGAAAATGCCGAAACCCCCTTATCAAATTATGTCAATCATTATGTTTATGATATGTATGTGCATAATTCACAGTAATCTGAGACGATAATATGTAGTTTTGTCATTTAGTAAATGTACAACCATACCATTTGCATTATTTCTCTTGTTATTAGAATATTTCTAAAGACGTGTCGTGCGTGAATTTTGACAAAATGTTGATTTCCAGCTGAACTGCTTCATGCCCTGGTCACAACCCGCCGTACTTGCAAGTGCGTGCTGTCTACTTGCAAAAACAAGGGCAAAATTTGGGTATCCGTACGTGGTGAGTACCGCCTCAGTACGGATTTGGGAGCACGCAGACACTCCGTAGCACTTTTAGTGCACGAGGAACTTTCGCTGCGTTCGGGCTGCGGTCGGGCTACGGATTCACCCCCAGTACGGCGCACTTAGCACGTGCGTGCTGCGCACGTGATAAGTGCGTGGTCCGTGCTTACTCGGCACTTCCCCAGTTCAACTGTCCAATGAGCACGCAGAACTCACGTGGACCGTACCGAGTAAGCACAAGCTCCGCACTTACAACGCACGTTGTGCGCACTGATTTCTGCAGTATATATAAAAGCCGAGCCGACGGACGAGTGCTGGGACTTCTGGAGAACCTTGGAAGGTCGTCCTATATATTACCCCCGACATCGGGCGGAAAAACTCACGTTCATCGCACTTGCACGCACTTACAACATGCTAGTGAGTAGGAACACCGTACGTGAGCAGCACGTCTAAGTACGTTACAACTCACTTACCACGTGCGGAACGTACGATGCACGCAACCGCTCACGGACAGGCGTGGCGTGTGGGCCACGTACTTACACCTCGCGCAACCGTGCGAGTGACGTGCGTTGACGTACTCCCTCCCTGCTCTTGCCACTCCCTCACCACGTTTTCAGAAAAACGTGGCGGCCGTGCCCTCCCTAAAACACGTACGGACTAAAAACACGCACGGTGGGTTGTGACCGGGGCTATACGCAGCGGACCATTCACTTCGCATTACGCCTGAAGTTCCCGTGATCTCATGGGCCGGTCATACTTGCGGTAGTGGACGTAGTTGAACGTAGTGGAGGCTAACGTTTTTTATCGTAGTTAAACGAAGTTGAAGGTAGTTGAACGTACTACCATCCGTATCGTACCGTAGTTGTCTGTAATGCTAACTTGGTATTAACTCGGGGGAGCCGTGATCTTCGATTTAATTTTTTAACATGTTCAAAAGAGCGGTACGTTAAAGGCATCCGTAGTAATAACGTACTAAACCGAAGTTTAACGTAGTCTAACGTAGTCTAACGAAGTCTGGCGTAGTCTAACGTACTTCCTTACGTACTTAAATGTACTCTAGCGTACTCTTGCGTACTTTACAGTGAACAAAACCAGCATCGACAGTCTTGATCCAGACATGTTTAATACAAAAATATTAGACAAATTTCACAGACCTGCTATGTTTGAAAAACAAGCGCAATGGCCGTACCACACCACCGGTTGGCTGTTATTCTCCGTGCGGAGTTGCTATTTACCGTAGTTTGACGTTCTTTAGCGTAGTCCAGCGTAGTGGCTACCGCAGTCTCTCGTACTCAAGCGTATTCAGACGTACCACTCCGTACTTGTCCGTGAGCAAGCTGTATCCACATTAGCGTAGTCTAGCGTAGTTTAATGTACTTAAACGTACTTATCCGTACCATTCCGTGGCCAACCACCGTACTTTAACGTAATTTAAACGTAGTTCCAAGTTGTTCAACTTAGTTTAACCTAGTTTAACGTACTTACACCACGTCTGACCCACATTAAATTACCCTACAGATCACTACGCCACTACCGTAAGTATGACCGGCCCTTTACTGATAAGAAAGATTTACCCGCTAAATGCACGGATAATTTATATACTGCTCTCGAAAAAGCTTTTCCTTAAAAAAAAAAAAAGTCGACGCTAATGGCGATTGTATTATGTTGGTAATGACAAGTAATCCGTTATATTTTTTTCTTTATCCATTTCCATAACCATCTTGCTACCGATACCAGGGTCTTGTAAGTATTATATGTATGTCTTATTGTGGTATTGAGTAAACGTTCTGTACATCGGAAATATTACATTGGGCAACATGCAGTAATGTGTACACAGGCAACATTGTCAAACGCTAATCGGCAATCAACATACATATACCCTGAAACAAGGACTACAGTATCGATTTATTTTCGTACCAAATTTTAACATAACTAAGACTACAAACTATAAATAAAGAGAAGAAAAAAACGGCAATGTCGTCGAAAGTGGTATCCTTATATCACCTATGCAAGTTGGCTTTCGACATACAAGTACACCAAAACAGGGAATAGTTGACGCCAATATCGATTTCTATGGGCTTATATTCTCTGAGTAAAAATAAATTGATTCTCACAAAAGTGAAAAAACCTTACGGCGGATGATTCTTGCTTTACCTTCAGTTCATCAAGTGTATATAATTATGCTATTGTTAGTGACATCAAATCCGCATTATTGGCATGTTTGTTTACGTATTCATGTGCATTACATGAAGTGTATTTGCTTACTCAACTGGTTTATATGACTGTTGATAAGAAACAAATATGCATGTTATTTATAAATGATATATAATTTGTACATTTACTGGAAAAGTTAAAATAGATTACGCTATATGCATGGCTAGTAAAAATGAATTGCGCTCTATGAAGCATTTTACCCGAACTAGATCGACGCCAATGCCATTTTATCAGTAAGTAGCAAGTTTTCCTATTTGTTTTTCATTTTCTTTACTTCAACATCTTGCTACCGATGCCAGCTGTCAATAAGTATTATATGTATGTCTCTAGTGGTTTTGAGTAGAATGATTGTACATCATGAATGTAACAATGCGCAACTTCGTGTATGAGATTATGACTTTACTAAACTTACACGATTCTAATTACACTGTTGGTCATAATGTTGGAATATTTTTTTTAAAGTTCCAACTTCATTTTTAAATCTATTTTTTGCGCCTAATGAACCATTTTAGACTAAAAATAATGATTGTTTAATGTTTCCAAACTACCAATGTACAATACATGGTTGCATGAATTTGCATAACTTAATTTAGCCTTTTGTTTTGAGGTTTGAAAGGCACGACCTTTGATATTCGGCCCCTTTCCCTTTCCAAAGCGTATGTCCAACAAGTCATCGTTATGGGTCATTTCTCAGAGTTGGCTGTACAATTTTCAAGCAAAATTGGCACAGAGGCTCTCTAGGTCATACTCCGTCCAACGCCATTGGCTACACACCAAACGATGCTTGTGCTCCACCAGGAAGGGGTGTCAACAAGCAATGTCCACTATTTTGTTGGAACATCGCAGGTTCCTGTCTGTAAAATACTCAGACGTCATCGAGAGGAGGATCAATTAAAGCTACGGGAATCTCTAGGACGCCCACGATTGACCACCAGGATAAATGATCGCAAATAGCTTAACTTGTGCCGTAGAAACCGGAAATGCCAAAAAGGAGCCTTCGCCGTCTATGAAGAAGTCACTATGGAATCAACGCCTTTCGCCAAACTGTACATCAGAGATCGCTCTAAATGATCACCGAGCAAGACAAACTACCAAGTGTCCACCCCAAACCATGCAATCGAGATTTACCGGACGTCCCTGGACTAGGGAGCTCAGAAAATTGCCGCCTGGACAATAGTGATATGTCATCTCAATGGGTACGAGCCATAACATCCTTGACCGAACATATGGAAGACAAAGGGTTCATCGATTACGTGGTGAGAAGCTCCAAGATTTCTGCATTCACAAAACGACTTGAGGTTGTGACGGCCCAACGGTGGTATGGCTCGTACCCATTAGGATGACATATCTCTATTGTCCAGGCGGCAATTTTCTGGGCTCCCTAGTCCAGGGACGTCCGGTAAATCTCGATTGCATGGTTTAGGGTGGACACTTGGTAGTTTGTCTTGCTTGGTGACCATTTAGAGCGATCTCTGATGTACAGTTTGGCGAAAGGCGTTGATTCCATAGTGACTTCTTCATAGACGGCGAAGGCTCCTTTTTGGCATTTCCGGTTTCTACGGCACAAGTTAAGCAATTTGCGATCATTTATCCTGGTGGTCAATCGTGGGCGTCCTACAGATTCCCGTAGCTTTAATTGATCCTCCTCTCGATGACGTCTGAGGATTTTACAGACAGGAACCTGCGATGTTCCAACAAAATAGTGGACATTGCTTGTTGACACCCCTTCCTGGTGGAGCACAAGCATCGTTTGGTGTGTAGCCAATGGCGTTGGACGGAGTATGACCTAGAGAGCCTCTGTGCCAATTTTGCTTGAAAATTGTACAGCCAACTCTGAGAAATGACCCATAACGATGACTTGTTGGACATACGCTTTGGAGAGGGAAAGGGGCCGAATATCAAAGGTCCTGCCTTTCAAAGCTCAACACAAAAGACAATCATTATTTGTAGTCTAAAATGGTTCATTAGGCGCAAAAAATAGAGAAAAAGAATGAAGTTGGAACTTTAAAAGAAATATTCCAACATTATGACCAACAGTGTATTAAAAAGAAGAAACACGTCAATACCGTCAAAAGAGGTACCATCGCCGATACCACCAGTCCATGTATCATGCACTTATTAATGACTTAACTCTGCTTTGATATAGGTTTTTTCTTAATTCAAGTGCATTTAAATTATTCGACAAGTTTATCTTTTTTCGGTTATTTAGCAAACAAATATACATTATCTATAAACTAATAGGTGAACAATTACTGTTAAGAAATATTGACACGCTATATGCACGGATAATTTATATATTGCTCTCGAAAAAGCTTTTCCTCAAAACAAAACAAAAGTCGACGCTAATGGCGATTGTATTATGTTGGTAATGACAAGTAATCCGTTATATTCTTTTCTTTATCCACTTCCATAACCATCTTGCTACCGATACCAGGGCCTTGTAAGTATTATATGTATGTCTTATTGTGGTATTGAGTAAACGTTCTGTACATCGGAAATATTACATTGGGCAACATGCAGTAATGTGTACACAGGCAACATTGTCAAACGCTAATCGGCAATCAACATACATATAGCCTGAAACAAGGACTACAGTATCGATTTATTTTCGTACCAAATTATAATATAACTAAGACTTCAAACTATAAATAAAGAGAAGACAAAAACGGCAATGTCGTCGAAAGGGGTATCCTTATATCACCTATGCAAGTCGGCTTTCGACATACAAGTACACCAAAACAGGGAATAGTTGACGCCAATATCGATATCCATGGGTTTATGTTCTCTGAGTAAAAATAAATTGATTCTCACAAAAGTGAAAAAACTTTACGGCGGATGATTCTTGCTTTACCTTCAGTTCATCAAGTGTATATAATTATGCTATTGTTAGTGACATCAAATCCGCATTATTGGCATGTTTGTTTACGTATTCATGTGTATTACATGAAGTGTATTTGCTTACTCAACGGGTTTATATGACTGTTGATAAGAAACAAATATGCATGTTATTTATAAATGATATATAATTTGTACATTTACTGGAAAAATTTAAATAGATTACGCTATATGCATGGCTAGTAAAAAATGAATTGCGCTCTATGAAGCATTTTACCCGAACTAGATCGACGCCAATGCCATTTTATCAGTAGGTAGCAAGTTTTCCTATTTGTTTTTCATTTTCTTTACTTCAACATCTTGCTACCGATGCCAGCTGTCAATAAGTATTATATGTATGTCTCTAGTAGTTTTGAGTAGAATGATTGTACATCGTGAATGTAACAATGCGCAACTTCGTGTATGAGATTATGACTTTACTAAACTTACACGATTCTAATTACTAAAAAGAAGAAACACGTCAATACCGTCAAAAGAGGTACCATCGCCGATAACACCAGTCCATGTATCATTCACTTATTAATGACTTAACTCTGCTTTGATATAGGTTTTTTTTCTTAATTCAAGTGCATTTAAATTATTCGACAAGTTTATCTTTTTGGGGTTATTTAGCAAACAAATATATTATATATAAACTAATAGTTGAACACTTACTGTTAAGAAAGATTGATAACGCTATATGCACGGCTAATTTATTTATTGCCCTCGAAAAAGCTTTTCCTCAAAAAAAAAAAAAAATCGCCGCTAATGCCGATTGTATTATGTTGGTAATGACAAGTAATCCGTTATATTCTTTATTTTATCCACTTCCATAACCATCTTGCTACCGATACCAGTGCGGGGTAAGTATTATATATGTATGTCTTATTGTGGTCTTGAATAAACGTTCTGTACATTGGGAATATTACGTTGGGCAACATGCTCTAATGTGTACACAGGCAACATTGTCAAACGCTAATCGGCCATCAACATACATATACCTTGAAACAAGGACGCCATTGTCGATTTATTTGTGTTACAAATCATAACATAAGCAAAAAACTTTATACTATAAATAAAGAGAAAAAAAAATCACGTCAATGTCATTAAAAGGGGTATCCTTATATCACATATAATGGGCTAGTCGGCTTTCGACATACAAGTATATACACCAAAACAGGGAATAGTTGACGCTTATATCGATTTGTGGGTCATTCTTCGATAAGTGTATAGTTTTGCGTCCCGCTACTTTGGTGTCGCATAGAAAAAAAATTAAAGCTTTTTTGTTGTTATCTCTTTGTTTTGACTTACAAGTAATTAAAAAATCAACTAATACAAAAAAAAGTAAAGTGATAACTCTTATACTTTTTTTTATATTATTTTTTTTAATGTTCCACCCCCCTCAAACTCGCATGTCACGATGGCATCATGTAAAAATATCATAATATAGCATTTCAAAAAAGATGCATATTTTTTGTCCTAATATACCTTAATAAATTCAATTTTATGAGTTGACTACGAATACCAAGATTAAATACGCACACATGCAACGATTAAAAAGAAAAAAAGAAAAAAGGAATCTGTTTTGTGTGTCCCGATGTTTTGCGTCATCTCCGTCACGCATTTTGAGTCCGTCATCTACGGTACAAAAATATGCTAAATTTGAGTGATCGTGGTGGCAACATGTCGGGTGACTAGGTAGTAGAAAGAAGAGACACGTTTTTTCTCCGGTCTATAGGTAAGTAACATTGTTTTTTTGAGATCTTTGTCAAAAACCAGGTCCGTACCTTTATTAAGCGTCATCTCCGAACGCTTGATATTAGCTAGATAAAGATATTAGATTGAATTTCTAATCATTTGTATGAATGTGCCCGCGGAACAACTATACAACACCGTCGCTTTTTTGTATTGCATACATTGCTATAAGCTATCAGCGATTTAAATGTGTCTGAATGTCATCTCCGTCACGCGTCATCTCCGTCACGTTTTTTTCGTGACGGAGATGATGATTATCATCTCCGAACGATTGATATTAGCTAGATAAAGATGTTAGATTGAATTTCTAATCATTTGTATGAATGTGCCCACGGAACAACCATACATCACTATCGCTCATTTGTATTAAATACATTGCCATTAGCTATCGGCGCTTTAAATGTGTCTGATAGTCATCTCCGTCACGCGTCATCTCCGTCACGGCTCTTTTGTGACTGAGATGATGAGTTTTAGTTGGATTGTCAACTCGGTTAATTGACACACAATGTTGTTCAAAATTGACAAATATTCTATGACAAAGCTTAGTTTGCATGAATTTTAGATTATTATATAACATGTGATTATAATGTATTCTTAAACATGTTAAATACACGCTTCAGTCATTTCCGTCACGCTTCAGTCATCTCCGTCACGCTGAGTTCAAATGCATAAATTTCAACAAAGATTAAACTCTGGTAAAAAATATTTGTATTGGTAATTTTAGCGATCTATTTACTCATAATCATGTACCTCTCTTCATCCTAATTTCCTGAGAAAATTTCATCACACTGATTGAAAGCAAAACTATTTGGCAAAATTCACTATTTATTCAGCAAGGCAAGTATAAATGGTGGCTCTAGAGAAAAAAATGTGATTATGGTTGACCAATGTTTTTTTTTTCTTTTCTCAGTCACCCTTTCTTTCCAAACAAAGATTGAATAAGAAGTGAATTATGTTCTTCAGATAAAATGCGACGATCTAGTCGTGCAAAAATGTTGTGACGGAGATGACGCATTAACAGTGTACATGTTAATAAAACCCCCCAAAATATTACATAGCCCCATTAAAGATCGCGCCAAACAATATTTCCCTAATCTACAGATGTTAACATATATTAAACACACAGAAAGAAAGTGGAGAAACAGTTTTGATTTTCACGACCTCACGATGGTCGAAAATATACACTTATCGAAGAATGACCCTTGTATGTGTTGATGTTCTCTGAGTAAAGATAAATCGATTCTCACAAAAGTTGAAAAAACGCCAAAACCGTACGGCGGAGGATTATTGCTTTACCTTCAGTTCATCAAGTATATATAATTATGCTATTGTTAGTGACATCAAATCCGCATTATTGGCATGTTTGTTTACGTATTCGTGTGCATTACATTAAGTGTATTTGCTTACTCAACGGGTTTATATGACTGTTGATTACAAACAAATATGCATGTTATTTATAAATGATATATAATTTGGACATTTACTGGTAAAGTTAAAATCGATTACGCTATATGCATGGCTAGTAAAATGAATTGCGCTCTATATAAAGCATGTTACCCGAACTTGATCGACGCCAATGCCATTTTATTAGTAGGTAACAAGTTCTCCTATTTTTTTCTTCTTTTTCTCCACTTCAACATCTTGCTACCGATGCAAGCTGTCAATAAGTATTATATGTATGTCTCTAGTGGTTTTTGAGTAGAATGATTGAACATCGTGAATGTAACAATGCGCAACTGCGTGTATGAGATTATGACCTTAATAAACTTGAATGATTTTAATTACTAAAAAGAGGAAACATGTCAATACCGTCAACAGAGGTATCATCGCCAATACCACCAGCTTATGTATCATGCACTTATTAATGACTTAACTCTGCTTTGATATAGGTTTGTTATTAATTCAAGTGCATTTAAATTATTCGACAAGTGGTTTTTTTCGGTTATTTAGCAAACAAATATATTATCTATGACCTAATAGTTAAACACTTACTGTTAAGAAAGAATAATAACGCTATACGCAGAGCTAATTTATTCATTGCTCTCGAAAAAGCTTTTCCTTAAAACAAAATAAAAAGGTCGCGCTAATGCAGATTGTATTATGTTGGTAATGATATTAAATCCGTTATATTCTTTTTTGTATCCACTTCCATAACCATCTTGCTACCGATACCAGAGCGGCGTAAGTATTATATGTATGTCTTATTGTGGTCTTGAGTAAACGTTCTGCACATTGGGAATATTACGTTGGGCAACATGCACTAATGTGTTCACAGGCAACATTGTCATGATTGTCAAACGCTAATCGGGCATCAACTTACATATACCCTGAAACAAGGACGCCAGTGTCGATGTATTTGTGTTACAAATCATAACATTAAAAAAAACTTTATACTATAAATAAAGAGAAGAAAAAAACACGTCAATGTCATCGAAAAGGGTATTCTTATATCACCTATAATGGGCAAGTCGGCTTTCGACATACAAGTACACCAAAACAGGGTATAGTTGACGCCAATATCGATTTGTAAATGTTTATTTTCTCTGAGTAAGGATAAATCGGCTTGCAACGAACAGTCACGTATCACGTATTATGTGTCACGTTCACGTTTCGCGCTATTTCATTAAAAAAAAGGTGACTCTAATTTACGAAGTGTAGGGCCTACCATTCGTTGTTGTTCCACGCCGGTGTGACAGGGATAATTGGCAGTGAAGTCATTCGTACAGTTTTAAAATCCTATTTTTGACCATTTTCGAGCCTTCATACAGACGGAGACACACTCAAACACTCAAACACAAATATACAGAACTGAACTGATATGCCACGAAACATTGCTTTTACACGTGACACACACACAAAACACCCCTTTACGGAGTGATTTTGACAGATATCCCTTGTTTTAATTTGCCCTGGACACCTGGACAATTATACCTGCCACACCCATAGGCGCCGGAAGTGGGGGGGGGGGGGGGGGCAGGGGGGGGGGGGGCGGCCGCCCCCCCCCCCCAATCCAAAAAGTGGGGGGCAAAACGCGTTTTTGCCCCCCCAAAAAACCCCCTCCCCCTCAAAAAAAAAGAAAAGAAAAAGAAAGAAAGAAAAAGGAAAAGAAAACATGATATGTATCAGCCAATACCTGTTAATTATAACGTTTAAAAACGAAGTTATACATCCATTGAAAGTTTTCGCTGCGCGCTTCGCGCGCAAACAAACAATCTCAGTTTATGTCGTAACTTGCGTATATATATATATGGTACGTCTGAAGTGGGTTTTTCTGTAACGATCCACGTAGTTCCTGTGTTGGCTGTTATTGCTCTTGCAGTTTGTGTGACGTGCACCAAATTGAACTATTTCAACTATATAAATGCAAAATCTTCCCCCTTGGGAGGGGGATGCCCCCTCCCAAACCCTCCCCCTCTGGATCTGCCCGAGCCCTCGGTCGCTTCGCTCCCTCGGGACTCATTTTTGGCTTTAAGCTATGATGTTGGATCATACAAATTTGGCATATGGTTTATGTTTTTATGCACCAGATTGCACCATTTCAAGTATATAAATGCAAAATCTTCACCCGTGGGAGGGGGATGCCCCCTACCAAACCCTCCCCCCTCTGGATCTGCCCGAGCCCTCGGTCGCTTCGCTCCCTCGGAACTCATTTTTGGCTGTAAGCTATGATGTTGGATCATACAAATGTGGCATATGGTTTATGTTTTTATGTACCACATTGCACCATTTCAAGTATATAAATGCAAAATCTTCCCCGAGGGAGGGGGATACCCCCTCCCAACCCTCCCCCTCTGGCTCTGGCCCAGCCCTCGGTCGCTTCGCTCCCTCGGGACTCATTTTTGGTTGTGAGCTATGATGTTGGATCATACAAATGTGGCATATGGTTTATGTTTTTATGCTCCAGATTGCACCATTTCAAGTATATAAATGCAAAATCTTCCCCGTGGGAGGGGGATACCCCCTCCCAACCCTCCCCCTCTGGCTCTGCCCGAGCCCTCGGTCGCTTAGCTCCCTCGGGACTCATTTTTGGCTTTAAGCTATGATGTTGGATCATACAGATGTGGCATATGGTTTATGTTTTTATGCACCAGATTGCACCATTTCAAGTATATAAATGCAAAATCTTCACCCGTGGGAGGGGGATGCCCCCTACCAAACCCTCCCCCCTCTGGATCTGCCCGAGCCCTCGGTCGCTTCACTCCCTCGGAACTCATTTTTGGCTGTAAGCTATGATGTTGGATCATACAAATGTGGCATATGGTTTATGTTTTTATGTACCACATTGCACCATTTCAAGTATATAAATGCAAAATCTTCCCCGAGGGAGGGGGATACCCCCTCCCAACCCTCCCCCTCTGGCTCTGGCCCAGCCCTCGGTCGCTTCGCTCCCTCGGGACTCATTTTTGGTTGTGAGCTATGATGTTGGATCATACAAATGTGGCATATGGTTTATGTTTTTATGCACCAAATTGCACTATTTCAACTATATAAATGCAAAATATTCCCCCTTGGGAGGGGGATGCCCCCTCCCAAACCCTCCCCCTCTGGATACCCCCTCCCAACCCTCCCCCTCTGGCTCTGCCCCAGCCATCGGTCGCTTAGCTCCCTCGGGACTCATTTTTGGCTGTACGCTATGTTGTTGGATCATGTTTAAATGCACCCGATTGCACAAATTCAAGTCCCAAATTGCAAAAACGCAATTTTTTTATTATTATTTTTTTTTTTTGGGGGGGGGGGCACACCTTATGTATTTCTTTGTTTTTTCCAAATTATTAGGGGGGGGGGGGGCTACGCCATTGCCTGTGAGTGCGGTTGGGCATGAGCCCCTAAAGACCTAAATCGTGAGCCCCCTAAGGGTTTTGCCCCCCCCCCCCCCAAATCCAAAACTGCTTCCGTCGCGCTGCCCACACCGGTAAAACACGAATTGTCGCGTTAACTAAAACGTGACATGAGTGTATAATCAAGATATTTTTAAACTGCAAGCGCTTGTTACTGAGACTAGACCTACGTGCACAAAGAGGTTAAAAAATGTCGACGAAAATGCCGAAACCCCCTTATCAAATTATGTCAATCATTATGTTTATGATATGTATGTGCATAATTCACAGTAGTCTGAGACGATAATATGTAGTTCTGTCATTTAGTAAATGTACAACCATACCATTTGCATTATTTCTCTTGTTATTAGAATATTTCTAAAGACGTGTCGTGCGTGAATTTTGACAAAATATCGATTTCCAGCTGAACTGCTTTAAGCCGTGGTCCCAACCCGCCGTACTTGCAAGTGCGTGCTGTCTACTTGCAAAAACGTGGGCAAAATTTGGGTATCCGTACGTGGTGAGTACCGCCTCAGTACGGATTTGGGAGCACGCAGACACTCCGTAGCACTTTTAGTGCACGAGGAACTTTCGCTGCGTTCGAGCTGCGGTTGGGCTACGGATTCACCCCCAGTACGGCGCACTTAGCACGTGCGTGCTGCGCACGTGATAAGTGCGTGGTCCGTGCTTACTCGGCACTTCCCCTGTTCAACTGTCCAATGAGCACGCAGAACTCACGTGGACCGTACCGAGTAAACACGTGCTCCGCACTTACAACGCACGTTGTGCGCACTGATTTCTGCAGTATATATAAAAGCCGAGCCGACAGACGAGTGCTGGGACTTCTGGAGAACCTCGGAAGGTCGTCCTATATATACCCCCGACATCGGGCGGAAAAACTCACGTTCATCGCACTTGCACGCACTTACAACATGCGAGTGAGTAAGAACACCGGTTTATATTCACTTGGTCTAATACCACTTGGTCCAATCATCAGTTCGTCTAACTTCACTTCGGCTAAACCTATTTGGTCTAATCATCACTAGGTCTAATGCCCATTTAGGCAACTGCCGTTTCGTCTAATCACCAAATGGGCTAATTGTCACTTCGTCTACTTTTTTTTTCCTCGTTTCGTCTATTATCACTTCGTCTAATACCAGTTCGTCTAATTCTCAGTTAGGCTACTCTTCACTTGGTCCATATGCAATTGGTCTAATTACCGTTTGGTCTATAACCATTTGGTCCAATACCATTTCGTCTAATACCATCAGGTCTATTTTCCACTTGGTCTAAAAGCAGTTCGTCTAATGCCATCTAATTCCCATTTGGTCTAATGACCATTTAGTCTAATTCCCATTTGGTCTAACGATCGCCCACACTGACCTGTGTGGTGGCCACCGCCTGTATACCGTATACCGTATGAACGATTCCATAAGGTTGTAATTATGGTTACAGTCCGTTATTCGGAAGGTTCGTTATTCCGAAGGTTCGTTGATCCGAAAATTAAATCGGGTTCGTTATTCTGAAGGTTCGTTAGTCCTAAAATGAAAAATTATTTTGAGCAGTGTGGTCTTGGGAAAGGGGATCAATCTTATTCTAATTGCCGTGGCTGCATGGGGGTGTGGGAGAAGGGGAGGGGGCAAAGAGTGGCTTTAAAATTCTAGTAAAATTGTATAAGAATCATTTGTAATATGTTGTTATAATCTGAAATGAATTTCCTCAAAAGTGATTTTATTTTTCTTTGTAAAACAGTGCAATAAGAATGAGATATTTGAGATATATTTATATCTTTCTCATGTAAAAAAAACACATGAAATTAAACCTAAATCAATTTGATATTATATAATTATAATTATGTCATAAAGTTAGATTTTGCTGCTTGATATCAGTCCAAAATATCTTAATTCTAACATTTTATTTGTCTGAATTGTATGTATTTCATCATAAATAGCAACTTATTGACCACCTAAAAGGAAACAAGTGGGCGTTATAATCAGGTACCTTTAAAAAAAAACAGGTTCCATAAAATGGTATATCGTCAAACAGGCAACGGGAGGATGAGTGGGATACATCCCGCCTCACAAGGTGGGGAATGACATGTACAATTACCCCCCCCCCCCTTTTGTATTTGTATACGAGTGGGAAAGAAAACATTCGTTGTAACACCTATATCATATCAAACTTCCATGAGACCAAATGGTCATTAGACCAAATGGTCATAAAGACCAAATGGGCATTAGACCATGTGGGCATTAGACCATGTGGGCATTAGCCCAAGTGGGACATTAGCCCAAGTGGGAGTAGCCCAACTGTCAATTAGACCAAACGGGAATTTGATGAAATGGTGATTAGACGAAGTGAGAAACTGCCCATCTGGATATAGCCGAAGTGGGTATAGCCCTAATGGATATTAGACGTTGTGGTATTAGACCAATAGAATATTAGACAATCTGGTGATTAGACGAAATGGCATTAGACTAAGTGGGTTTGGACCAAGTGGATATTAGACGATAAGGGTATAGCCCAAATGGTTATTAGACGAACCGGCTATTGGACCAAGTGGTTGTAGACGAAATGGGTTTAGACTATGTAGGATTAGACGAAGTGGATATTAGACGAAGCGGGTTTAGACCAAGTGGGGGTTTACCAGAACACCGTACGTGAGCAGCACGTCTAAGTATACGTACAACTCACTTACCACGTGCGCAACGTACGATGCACGCAACCGCTCACGGACAGGCGTGGCGTGTGGGCAACGTACTTACACCTCGCGCAACCGTGCGAGTGACGTGCGTTGACGTACTCCCTCCCTGCTCTTGCCACTCCCTCTCCACGTTTTCAGAAAAACGTGGCGGCCGTGCCCTCCCCAAAACACGTACGGACTAAAAACACGCACGGTGGGTTGTGACCGGGGCTATACGCAGCGGACCATTCACTTCGCATTACGCCTGAAGTTCCCGTGATCTCATGGGCCGGTCATACTTGCGGTAGTGGACGTAGTTGAACGTAGTGGTGGCTAACGTTGTTGATCGTAGTTAAACGAAGTTGAAGGTAATTGAACGTGCTAGCATCCGTATCGTACCGTAGTTGTCTGTAATGCTAACTTGGTATTAACTCGGGGAGCCGTGATCTTCGATTTAATTTTTGAACATGTTCAAAAGAGCGGTACGTTAAAGGCATCCGTAGTAATAACGTACTAAACCGAAGTTTAACGTAGTCTAACGTAGTCTAACGAAGTCTGGCGTAGTCTAACGTACTTCCTTTCGTACTTAAATGTACTCTAGCGTACTCTAACGTACTTTACCGTGCACAAATTTCACAGACCTGCTATGTTTGAAAAACAAGCGCAATGGCCGTACCACACCACTGGTTGGCTGTTATTTTCCGTGCGGAGTTGCTATTTACCGTAGTTTGACGTTCTTTAGCGTAGTCCAGTGTAGTGGCTACCGCAGTCTCTCGTACTCAAGCGTAGTCAGACGTACCACGCCGTACCTGTCCGTGAGCAAGCTGTACCCACATTAGCGTAGTCTAGCGTAGTTTAATGTACTTAAACGTTCTTATCCGTACCCTTCCGTGGCCAACCACCGTACTTTAACGTAATTCAACGTAGTTCCACGTTGTTCAACTTAGTTTAACCTAGTTTAACGTACTTACACAACGTCTGACCCAAATTAAATTACCCTACGGATCACTACGTCCACTACCGTAAGTATGACCGGCCCTTTACTGATAAGAAAGATTGACACGCTATATGCACGGATAATTTATATACTGCTCTCGAAAAAGCTTTTCCTCAAAACAAAACAAAAGTCGACGCTAATGGCGATTGTATGGCTTGGTACGAACAGTCACGTTCACGTCACGTTCACGTCACGTTCACGGTTCTGTACCTTTTGTGAAACAGGTCACCCAAATCTACAAACAGTCACGGTAAAGTGACCCAACAATTTGTCGTTTTCAATGCCGGTAAAACTCGAATCGTCACGTCTACCAAAACGTGACGTGAGTGTTTAATCATTATTTGTAAACGTGAAAGCGCTTGTTACTAAGACTAGTAATGACGTCATACAGAATATTCTCGACGACACTACTTTTACTTTTTTTGCGAGTGAATTCCTATGGGGATTGCGTGTTTAAGGATTTGTCGCAGCGCACACAAAATTGTATGTAAGTGATCTGATGCGTCGCGACGATATCGACGAGATTCGAGAGCGAGGCCGAGGCACAGTTTGACGACGCGGCGATCGAGTAAATTGCAGGCTAGGCGCCGGATATTTTCGATGATACAAAGTGAGAATGTGAGTATAGTTTGGTATATCATTATTCTTTTCTAGCTGTTACGAGGACATGCCATATGCCCAAGCCCAAGGCTCGACACGGCTATGGCTGCATGAGCCATGTGCAAAGATTGCCACTGCATAGCCGGCCTACCTAGGGCCTAGGCCATCATAGCATGCAAGCTAGCACTGCCACTGCACTCTGGAATTCACTGGCTGCCGTCAATAATGATAAGGCAGATATCTAGTGCATAAAATAGCCTTGATTACGAAGTCCTGCAAGGCTTTGGGCCATAGCCGTGTCGAGCCGTGGGCTTGGGCATATGGCATGTCCTCGTAACAGCTGGAAAAGTATAATGATATACCAAACTATACTCACATTCTCACTTTGTATCATTGAAAATATCCGGCGCCTAGCCTGCAATTTACTCGATCGCCGCGTCGTCAAACTGTGCCTCGGCCTCGCTCTCGAATCTCGTCGATATCGTCGCGACGCATTGATTACACTATGCATGCACGCAATGAAACGTACCTGTGCAAGGCGCGGCGATTACGACTACCCCCCCCCCCCCCCCCCCTCCCCCCCCCCCCCCCGCTGACAGGATTTTATGAACCGCTAGGTCCTGGTTCTGTTGGAACCGGTCCTGGTCTAGGCTTCGAAAAAATATTACGAATAAACCTACCCCCCCCCCCCCCCACCCTCCTCCCCACCGCTGATAGGATTTTTTTTTTCAACTACTTGGTCCTGGTCTAGGTTCAACATTTTGGGACTGGTCCTGGACCAACATCACATTTTTTGACAAAAACCCCCTTGAAAATATCGTGGGTTCGCTAGTGATTTTGTTGCCCCCCAATCAGTCCGACCACGCTACACCACTGAATTTTATTATTACACACAAGTAATCAATACGTGTAGAAAGTTATTTTGCTCAAACCTATTCGTTAAAATTATTTCGCTATTTTTATAAAGGGGGACTTTCATTTGTTGTTGTTTTTATTACATGTTTGTTTTTTGTGTACGTATAATTTGCGTGTATGGGAGGGTATAACTAGCTACCATTGTGTCTGGGTGTGCATGCATTTGTCTAGCTGTGCCATTATCATCCTTTGATAAGTGTATGCGCTTTTCTTACACCATACACGATACTTTATTATATAATTTTATATTTTATTGTACATTATATATTTGTACATTTCATTGTATTAGTTTCACTAGCATTAGCTGCATCATTAGTACACTAATGGTAGCAGTGGCCGCACATATGTTATTTTTTTCAAAGGGAAAGGAGAGGGGGTTATTTCGTCAGCCAAATTTCTTTGAGCGGGGGGGGGGGGGGGGGTTAGCTGTAGATATTTGGAGTGAATTAAAAACAGCCAAAACAGTATTTTTGGGGTACACCCCCCCCCCCCCAACCCGCCCCCATGGGTACGCCTATGAATGGTACATTTTCATTCAAATTCATTCATTTCACATAATCTATACGACATCTTCGGCCCGAACCAGCTATTTTGCCATTAGTCTCTTCTCAATGACAATTTACGTTATTTTTTAAAACGCAAGTGGCAATTTACGTGAGCTTTCGTAGATTGCATATAGCAGGTCAACAAATTGTTGGGTCACGTTACCCTACACTTCGTAGATTTGGGTGACCTGTTTCACAAAAGGTACAGAACCTGAACGTGACGTGAACGTGACTGTTCGTAGATTTGGGTGACCTGTTTCACAAAAGGTACAGAACCTGAACGTGACGTGAACGTGACGTGAACGTGACTGTTCGTACCAAGCCCGATTGTATTATGTTGGTAATGACAAGTAATCCGTTATATTCTTTTATTTATCCACTTCCATAACCATCTTGCTACCGATACCAGAGTCTTGTAAGTATTATATGTATGTCTTATTGTGGTATTGAGTAAACGTTCTGTACATCGGAAATATTACATTGGGCAACATGCAGTAATGTGTACAAAGGGCAACATTGTCAAACGCTAATCGGCAATCAACATACATATACCCTGAAACAAGGACTACAGTATCGATTTATTTTCGTACCAAATTATAACATAACTAAGACTTTAAACTATAAATAAAGAGAAGAAAAAAACGGCAATGTCGTCGAAAGTGGTATCCTTATATCACCTATGCAAGTCGGCTTTCGACATACAAGTACATCAAAACAGGGAATAGTTGACGCCAATATCGATTTATATGGGTTTATGTTCTCTGAGTAAAAATAAATTGATTCTCACAAAAGTGAAAAAACCTTACGGCGGATGATTCTTGCTTTACCTTCAGTTCATCAAGTGTATATAATTATGCTATTGTTAGTGACATCAAATCCGCATTATTGGCATGTTTGTTTACGTATTCATGTGCATTACATGAAGTGTATTTGCTTACTCAACGGGTTTATATGACTGTTGATAAGAAACAAATATGCATGTTATTTATAAATGATATATAATTTGTACATTTACTGGAAAAGTTAAAATAGATTACGCTATATGCATGGCTAGTAAAAATGAATTGCGCTCTATGAAGCATTTTACCCGAACTAGATCGAAGCCAATGCCATTTTATCATTAGGTAGCAAGTTTTCCTATTTGTTTTTCATTTTCTTTACTTCAACATCTTGCTACCGATGCCAGCTGTCAATAAGTATTATATGTATGTCTCTAGTGGTTTTGAGTAGAATGATTGTACATCGTGAATGTAACAATGCGCAACTTCGTGTATGAGATTATGACTTTACTAAACTTACACGATTTTAATTACTAAAAAGAAGAAACACGTCAATACCGTCAAAAGAGGTACCATCGCCAATACCACCAGTCCATGTATCATGCACTTAATAATGACTTAACTCTGCTTTGATATAGGTTTTTTCTTAATTCAAGTGCATTTAAATTATTCGACAAGTTTATCTTTTTTCGGTTATTTAGCAAACAAATATACATTATCTATAAACTAATAGGTAAACAATTACTGTTAAGAAAGATTGACACGCTATGTGCACGGATAATTTATATATTGCTCTTGAAAAAGCTTTTCCTCAAAACAAAACAAAAGTCGACGCTAATGGCGATTGTATTATGTTGGTAATGACAAGTAATCCGTTATATTCTTTTCTTTATCCACTTCCATAACCATCTTGCTACCGATACCAGGGTCTCGTAAGTATTATATGTATGTCTTATTGTGGTATTGAGTAAACGTTCTGTACATCGGAAATATTACATTGGGCAACATGCAGTAATGTGTACACAGGCAACATTGTCAAACGCTAATCGGCAATCAACATACATATACCCTGAAACAAGGACTACAGTATCACTCTATTTTCGTAACAAATTATAACATAACTAAGACTTCAAACTATAAATAAAGAGAAGAAAAAAACGGCAATGTCGTCGAAAGGGGTATCCTTATATCACCTATGCAAGTCGGCTTTCGACATACAAGTACACCAAAACAGGGAATAGTTGACGCCAATATCGATATCCATGGGTTTATGTTCTCTGAGTAAAAATAAATTGATTCTCACAAAAGTGAAAAAACCTTACGGCGGATGTTGCTTCACCTTCAGTTCATCAAGTGTTTATAATTATGCTATTGTTAGTGACATCCAATCCGCATTATTGGCATGTTTGTTTACGTATTCATGTGCATTACATGAAGTGTATTTGCTTACTCAACGGGTTTATATGACTGTTGATAAGAAACAAATATGCATGTTATCTATAAATAAAATATAATTTGTACATTTATTTATTGCTCTCGAAAAAGCTTTTCCTTAAAACAAAAAAAGGTCGCCGCTAATGCCGATTGTATTATGTTGGTAATGACAAGTAATCCGTTATATTCTTTTTTTTTTATCCACTTCCATAACCATCTTGCTATCGATACCAGCGCGTAAGTATTATATGTATGTCTTATTGTGGTCTTGAGTAAACGTTCTGTACATTAGGATTATAACGTTGGGCAAAATGCACTAATGTGTACATAGGCAACATTGTCAAACGCTAATCGGCTATCAACATACAAATACCCTTAAAAAAGGACGCCAGTGTCCATTTATATGTGTTCATTTTATCTGTGTAAAGATAAATACATTTTCACAAAAGTGAAGAAAACTCTAAAACCTTACGACGGAGGATACTTGCTTTACTTTTAGTTCATCAAGTGTACATAATTATGGTATTGTTAGTGATATCAAATCCGCATTATTGGCATGTTTGTTTACGTATTCATGTGCATTACATTAAGTGTATTTGCTTACTCAACGGGTTTATATGACTGTTGGTTAGAAACAAATATGCATGTTATCTATAAATAATATATAATTTGTACATTTACTGGAATTAACATAGATCACGCTATATGCATGGCTAGTAAAATGAATTGCGCTCTATGAAGCATTTTACTCGAACTAGATCGACGCCAATGCAATTTTATTAGTAGGTAACAAGTTTTCGTATTATTTTTTTTTTCATTTTTTCCACTTCAACATCTTGCTACCGATGCCAGATGTCAATAAGTGTTATATGTATGTCGCTAGTTGTTTTGAGTAGAATGATTGTACATCGTGAATGTAACAATGCGCAACTGCGTGTATTAGATTATGACCTAACTAAACTTAAACGATTTTAATTACTAAAAAGAGGAAACACGTCAATACCGTCAAAAGAGGTATCATCCCCGATACCACCAGTCCATGTATCATGCACTTATTAATGACTTAAATTTGCTTTGATATAACTTTTTTCTTAATTCAAGTGCATTTAAATTATTCGATAAGTTTATCTTTTTGGGGTTATTTAGCAAACAAATATATTATATATAAACTAATAGTTGAACACTTACTGTTAAGAAAGATTGATAACGCTATATGCACGGCTAATTTATTTATTGCTCTCGAAAAAGCTTTTCCTTAAAACAAAAAAAAGGTCGCCGCTAATGCCGATTGTATTATGTTGGTAATGACAAGTAATCCGTTATATTCTTCTTTTTTGTATCCACTTCCATAACCATCTTGCTACCGATACCAGCGCGTAAGTATTATATGTATGTCTTATTGTGGTCTTGAGTAAACGTTCTGTACATTAGGATTATAACGTTGGGCAAAATGCACTAATGTGTACATAGGCAACATTGTCAAACGCTAATCGGCTATCAACATACAAATACCCTTAAAAAAGGACGCCAGTGTCCATTTATATGTGTTCATTTTATCTGTGTAAAGATAAATAAATTTTCACAAAAGTGAAGAGAACGCTGAAACCTTATATACGACGGAGGATACTTGCTTTACCTTTAGTTCATCAAGTGTATATAATTAAAGGGGTAGTTTAGTTTTGGTAGAGAGGGCGCTGCACATCACAATTCTTTTGTAAGGTAATGAAAAACTGAATGTCGAATTTGAGAGAACATGCAATTTTAATGGCAGAATAAACTTTATTTGGTCAAAATCGACCCAGAAACGACTGAAATATCAATAAATATATCTGATCTTATAATTATTTGGGGCCCAAATAATTAGATGATTTTTAGAATTTTTTTTTTAAATGCTTGCACTTTTTCAAAAATGTTCAAAAGCGTTTTTTAAATAGTTGTTGATGATCTCGCTATTTAATCATTATATCAATAAAACATCACATGCATATTTTTGTATGAAAAATGGTTGAAACCAATGCCTTTTAAAAAAGCGCCCTCTTGTGTTTGAATGGCTCTTTTTGAATGATAACAGACTTTTTACTTAGTCGTTTGCAAATTTGTATACCTTTCGAGCATGGTGGAGTTATACTATTAGTTTATAATGATACTGTGCAGGTTTTAGCTACTTAAGTTCAGCCTTACCAAAACTAAACTACCCCTTTAAGCTATTGTTAGTGACATCAAATCCGCATTATTGGCATGTCTGTATACGTATTCATGTGCATTACATGAAGTATATTTGGTTATTCAACGGGTTTATATGAATGTTGATTAGAAACAAATATGCATGTTATCTATTAATAATATGTAATTTGTACATTTACTGGAAAAGTTAAACAAGATTACGCTATATGCATGGCTAGTAAAATGAATTGCGCTCTATATATGAAGCATTTTACCCCAACTGGATCGACGCCAATGCCATTTTATAAGTAGGTAGCAAGTTTTCCCTATTTTTCCTCTTTTTTCCTTCATTTTCTACACTTCAACATCTTGCTACCGATGCCAGCTCCCGGTATATATTATTATGTATGTCTATAATGGTTTTGAGTAGACTATAAGTATTGTACAACGTGAATTTAAAATTGCCCAACATGCATGCATGTGAAGGCAACATAATAACAGTGAATTGGCTATCGACATACAAGTCCACCAAACAAGGAATTATATTCGCCAATGCCGATGTACACATGCTAGAAATAAGGACCAAAACTAACATTTACCGAATAAAAAAGAAAAGAAGAGTAGTTTACCGAATTGATTTTCACTTTATTCTCTTTTCGCTGTTGAATCACCAAAATGAGTGGAATAGTTAATGTGGCGTTTATAAAGGATGTGTCGTGGCATGATGGTATGGGCGTATGACTTCTCATTAGGGTCCTGTCTTCGATACCCCTGTATTTAATTACATTGAGATTGCTGCTCCTAGCTCAGGATCATAAATGGGATTGGGTATTAAAGGGATCTAGTAACTTTGTTGACATGTGCAAAAAGTGATGAATGGTTGATACAATGTATATTGTTGTTATCTGATATGTCCACAGGGTATTGTGAGAAGATTTCAAGTCAAATGGACGTTATATGGCCGAGTAATGAGCAAAAATGCAAAGTGATGTTCACAAACTCATTGCACTCAATTTGTACACGGTGTTCGTGATCCGTTGGTTTATTAAACATCTGAACACTTCAATCCTAAATATCTTTTTAAAGAAAGGGAAATTTGAAAAACCGAAACCTGTCCCATGATTTTATTGTTAATACTAATACAACAAGGTATGAGGGAACCGCTAAAATTCCAATTGTATTTTGAAGATTTGGACAATGTTAGTTAGTCCCTTTAAAGGGATATTTTTGGTATAGCGGGCGCTACACACGATAATTTTTTGTGAGATAATGAAAAACTGAGTGTCAAATTTGAAAGAGCATACAATTTGAATTACATATTAAACTTTATTTGATCAAAATCGGTTCAGAAACGGCTGAAATATCCATAAACATAACCATTTGTAATAATTGTGGGGCCCCACAAATATTCGCTTATTTTGAACCAGCCGTTAATTATTTTTTTTAATGCTTCCTCTTTTCCAAAATTTACAAAAGAGGTTTTTCAATTGTTATTGATTATTTCTCTATCTAATCACTATTTAAACAAAACATCACATGCACAATATTTTATTTTAATTGGTTGAGTTTGTAATGTAATGGTGCAGGCTTTGGTTACTGAATTTAGTTTGTCCAAAACTGTACTCTCTTTACCAAAAATCAACTATCCCTTTAAATTGGTCTGTAAATTTGCTCGCGACTGGTATGCTCCCCGGGAATGGGAGTATTGTCAGTATGATTGTGTGGATGTGAACTTACGTTCCTAATCACCAGGCATATTAATAATACTCATTATCGTACTCCAATCTTATTTATTGTTTACATTACTTTGTCAGATGAAGCTCCTCTGGAAGTTCTTGCAAGAGGACCAAGAGCAAAGGAGGCTTACATTAAAGCCATTCAAGAAGGGAAGACATGCGTTTTCCGCACTCGATTGATGATTGTGGGACAGGAGAGGGTTGGGAAGACAAGCCTGAAGAAGTCACTAACTGGACAGACGTACGTAACCCTTGTAGCTTTATCGAACTGGTTGTGTGGTCAGTAGAAATGGAGTTGTCAAAATGATGCAGGCCAATGTAGTTGTATATATTGGAAGTCATTTAGCCACGTCAAATACATTTTACCCTATGTAAAACCTATAATTTTACTACCACAAATTAAAACTAAAAATCATTGAGATTTATAAAAACAAATCCCTATTGCACTATCGTATTCTTCCAAAAAAAGGTTTGGGCAATTTTCTATAATCTAATGTATGTACAGTATACCGTGTGTCTCAAAGGGATGGTACAGTCAGGAAAACAATTCTGATGCACCTCACTCGATCCATTTCCCTTCTGCAGATCTCAAATTCGGGATAGCTGCTGGATAGAGTGCGTTCAAATTGACATTGCCTTATGATTTCGATTGCCTCAGATTCCTAGCACTTTGGGCAGTTCCTAGTTGTGAAACTGTAACTGGAATCGATTGAAATCATTTTTTAGGCTTTGTGTTTGCATCTCAAGACCGTAAATATTCTTTCTTTAATGTTGAACTGATGTTGAGGTGCACTCAAGGCAAGCATTACAATAACACACATTACAAAAAAATACTTCTTTAGTATAGGATTGGTTGAGGATTTTGTCAAACTTCAGTATTATTTAACAAAAGGTGTGACATTATTTGGAATGCAAACTAGGTAATGCCTCAATTTTGTTATCATATTAAGGCCGATGAGTGATTACATGATACGTTTTCCACTGTTTTGCTGATGATAATTAAGTTCGTGTCCGGACTACTACCCCCTGGACAACCACCCCCCGGACGATTACCCCCCCGACAACTACCCCCCCTAGGACAATTACCCCCCGGACAACTACCACCCGGACAATTACCCCCTAGGACAATTACCCCCAAGACAATTACCCCCCAAGACAACTACCCCCCAAGACAATTACCCCCCAAGACAATTATCCCCCAAGACAACTACCCCCCGGACAATTACCCCCCGGACAACTACCCCCCGGACAACTACACCCCGGACATTTACCTCCCGGACAACTACCCCCCGGACAACTATCCCCCCGGACAACTACCCCCGGATAATTACCCCCCCCCCCCCCCCCCGACAATTACCCCCCAGAAGACTACCCCCGGAGCGACTACTCCCCGGAATATTACCGCCACCCCCCCCCCCCCCCCCCCCGGAAAATTACCCACAAGATAAGTACCCCCCGGTCGACTACCCCCTGAACAATTAAACTCCAAGACAATTACCCCCAAGACAATTACCCCAAGTCATCTTCCCTTAAAGTGATCCAGGTAAAGTGTCTAACTCCACGAAAAATACTTGGAGCTTCCTCGTTTCTCTTCTGCCGTATTGTTTAGCTTATGGTAAGAGAAGAATAACATAGGGTTAGATTTTTTCAAATGTCCCTTTAGTATGAATATAATTATCATTGCAAATCATTATTTCAAAAGCGGTAGCAACGCTTTTGATAAAAAGTACAATTGCCGTAGCTGAACGCGTCCGGCCAGCGCACGTGGGAAACCTTCCGGACCCAACTGAACTTTGAGCCGAGCGCGCGCAAATTCCATGAACTCTGTACCGTCTGTAAAGTAAACATATTACACGGGTGCGGATATCGCAAACGGAAAATCCGGGAAAATCCGGGAAATCCGTTGGCGCGATTGAATGCAAATAGCGTGTTTTTTAAAATTGAATGCTAAAAGTGGTAAATCACTTGATCGCAGAGTTAAATCGTATGACCATAATGCAATTTTGAACCAAAATGCAAGCCTTCAGCTCAATTTCGTGAAATTGAATAACACGCTTATTGAAACGAATGAAAAGTTTACGAAATTGGCCGAAAAACATAATAGAACATTCAGAAAGGTCCACTTTTTATCGTTCTCGGTCTCGGGCAGCGATCGGTCCATTTGACATTTGACGACCCCAACTCCCTGCTTACAAAACTAAAACAGTGGTCTAAATCAGCGACGGACCCCCCCCCCCCCCCCCCCCCCCCCACATACTCACACTTACACGACTCAACCAGTGGTCTTGTATTGGTCCTGTTTTTGCAAATACGCACCCCCAAAGCCCAAACCCAACCCCTTGAAAAATCCAGGCTACCGGCCTGAGCGGTCCCATATTTTGTCTTGGGGTGGCTGTCTTGGTGGGTAATTGTCTTTAGGGGGAGGGGGGGGGGGGGTAATTGTCTGGGGGTGGGGGGGGGGGGGGGTAATATTCCAGGGGTTAGTTGTCTGGGGGGTTATCGACCGGGGGGTAATTTTCTGGGGGGTTATCGTCCGGGGGGTAGTTGTCCGGGGGGTAATTGTCCGGGGGTAATTGTCCGGGGGTTAGTTGTCTTGGGGGGGTAATTGTCTTGGGGGGGTAATTGTCTTGGGGGGGTAATTGTCTTGGGGGGTAATTGTCTTAGGGGGTAGTTGTCTTGGGGGGTAATTGTCTTGGGGGGTAATTGTCCTAGGGGGGGGGGGGGTAATTGTCCGGGGGGGTAATTGTCCTAGGGGGGGGGGGGTAATTGTCCGGGTGGTAGTTGTCCGGGGGGTAATTGTCCTAGGGGGGTAGTTGTCCGGGGGGTAATCGTCCGGGGGGTGGTTGTCGAGGGGGTAGTAGTCCTAGAACCAATAAAGTTTAGCTAAGTCATATAATCCACAGCTATAAACGTAAATCGGCAAAAGGTGGATTTCTGTGTACTGCAAACAATTGATCATATTTCACGACTGACTAATCCGATTGAGCTGGAATAAAAACTATCAGGAACTTGGTAAATTTTCTAATTAGTGTGTCACCAAATATCAATATTGTTTAAAATTACCTTTATACCTTAAACAATTTTTGTTCAACTGTACTACTTCTTTTCAGACACATTGTATACATTACATTATTTCCTACAATAGTATTGTAAATAACAAGATAATACAAATTGATGCGAATGCCCGGACAGTAGCACATTATATTCATTTGCATACAATTTTTTATTATTGCATAACTATGAAGTATTAATTAAGAGGTTCATAAAGGCCTATTACAATCTATATACAATTTTATATTCATACTATAAAATTGAATACAAATTTGTGCTAATAGCCTGAAATAATCAAATAGATAATACAATTATACGCTCTCTACCCACTAGATTTTACACAAATGAAGTACCGACGGATGGAATCGATACATCACACACAGGTGATATTACAATTGATGTTGGACAGACAAGTGGTGAGACGTGGTCTCTTCAAGATGAGAAAAGTGTCAGAGGTAACTTTGCTTTGATTAAATTAAAAACGGGTATGGAACAGAAAAGGAAATAAAACAAACAAATGTGTTTAAAGAGATCCAATAACTTTGCTGAAAAAATGATGAATGGTTGATGAAATGTGCATTTGTGTGATCTGATAATATCAGACCCCCTAACATTATGTCCACTAAGAGATGTGTAAACATTACATATTACATGAATGTCATATGACCGAGTAATTAGCGAAATACAAAGTGGTGTTTGCTTACTCATTGCTCTTACTTTGTACACAGTTATAATTCTCCACTAGATCCTTTAAAATCCGAACATTTAAATCATAAATATCTTCATAACAACATAGAAACTAAAACGATGGAAACCTGCTCCATGTTTCTACTGGTAATACAATTACAATGATG
>JBAMJV010001373.1:107500-135199 GCA_037951105.1 Echinarachnius parma | reverse complement strand
TAACTCCTTGTTCGAATAACCGAAGGCGGCAGTCAGCATTCGGCCACGCAAACTCTAATTCAAGACAAATCTTGGATCCCTCTATCCCTGTACCCGGCTTCTCCGAAACGAGGCAGAAGAACAGGAAAACCCAAAATTCTCCAGGCCGTACAAAATTTACAAATGCAAGATAAGATTGTGAGGGAGCGCGCGGATTTAGGTCCTATACTCTATAGCATGTATAGTATGTGTGGTACGAAGGGTGGTAGCCACTGAGGTCAGTGGTGGTAGCGTATAGTACTCAAAACGTGTGTGTAAGATTTGTTTGTACACGTGATCAAAACAGAAGGCTCGTACGATAAAAAAATCCTTGCGGCCTTTGTGCTGTACTTATCCCTGTTGTATCCGCAAAGTTGCGTATAATACAGTTGTGGTGTGGAGTGTTGTATTAGAGGAACTAGAATAAAATAAGAACAGAACAGAAAGATGAAAAGCGACTACCGATACGATATTGAATACCGCAGGAATTCCAGCTCTTGTTGACAGTTTATTATTGCACATGAACAATTAGTTTTGTTTGGTTTCAGCAGGGATCGAGGAGGCACAATAGTTTCAGTTTGCAGCTTGTATACAACTTCGGTGTTACGTGGGCGCGGTTTCGGTTTTTATGAATGGACAGTCGTTTCGGTCTGTGACGATTTGTCAATCGGCCAATCAGAGCAAACGATTCAGAATCTGGCTCCGCCCCCTTACTTGACCTCTTGACACTGGTTGTTCCAATCTTGCCATATGTTTATTTACATTTCCTTGTCGAAAACATAATATTGGGAAATCTGTTTAATATTTTTACAAATCCTTGACACAAGGGACTGCTGTTTTAATGACGACAGTCACGACATGTAATGTTAATGCTGTCGATGTATGTTTACTTTTTAGACAAGGGTTACATTGAACTTTGATATTCATAACAAAGACTGTGTAATTATTTAAAGATTCGACGTAATTATACAGCTTTGACCCTTCCCAAGGTTCAATAACATAAAGCAAATGATATGCATTATTTAAAAATATATATATTCCGAGCGGATTTTCGATCTTGTCCTCGGTTGGTTTAATTATGAAATAATGTATATCTACCAATTCTATGTGAGTATTGAAGGGATCTAGTAACATTGCCGAAATCCTCAAATCAGTGAATTCAGCTTTCGGTTGTCCAAATTATTCCGATATAAAAAATTTCAATGATTGAAGTGTTCAGATTTATCATTATCTAGTGGATAATAGTGTATATATCACTTCGCATTTTCGCTCATTACTCGGTCATATGACATCATTTGCAATGGAATTTGCACACACTCATCACTAAGTGGACACCTCAGATCACAGAAATACACATTAAACATATCAACCAGTTCCCAGTATTGCACGTGTCATCAAAGTTACTAGACTTCTTCAAACATTTGTAAGGGAACATATGCAACAAAATTAACAATACTGTTCATGCTATTGTATTTTGGTGTGGTCTAATTTAAAGATTTAAAAAAAAAAATTTTAAGGCAGATTTATTTCTGCATTTATTAACAAAATCAAAATTAAATATACAAAGAATATTTTTACATACATAATAATAAAACAATGAAATGGGAATAGTTATATAATCATACTAATTAATGTGACAATAATTTATGTATATTATTACAACAAATAAACAAATGCAGCAGACCAACCATCATAAACATATTAGTAATGTTTTATTGGTGTTCTTGTATTAATTTGCTATAATTGTGGAACTATGATGGCAATATATTAATACAATTACAATTGTTTGTGTTATTACATACATCCTTCTAACTTCAAATATTCAATTTTTTTTTTTTTTTTTTAGATGAAGAATGTTCCACGGTTTAGCACCTGACCAACTTACGTTTTATTTCAGCGTTATTTTCCATCCCATTATATATAGGCCGACATCATCAAATCTTCTGGAATCTTTAAACATAACAACATGAGTACAAGAATTAAACCAATAACGCTATCTACCCATCACCAGAACTAATAAGTATATACAATAACACAGTATACCGTATACCGCATTTTCTCGGAATTTTATGAAATGATTAATCTTAAAAGCTAATTGTATGTTCAAGTCTTACAAAAGTAACTGATACCGACAAACGGAAAACTCATCGACCTAATCACAGATCAAGTTCAAAGCTGATACATTATGCAAACACGCAGTCTGCAATGTATACCTTGTGCCTTGACCGTTGGCAAACATGAAGTCCAATGTGTCTAATGGCGGCTATCGGTGGAGTAGCGTGGTCAGACTGATTATGCATTTCTTTATTCTCCCCCTTATGTATTGTTATTGTTTTGTCACAATAAGTCGGGGGCACGTTACCCCCCCCCCCCCCCTCCCACTACCACCACACACACACACACACGCTCTTTTTAAATGTGATCATTGATACAACTATATGTAATGCTAATTTTCAATTTAGGTATATTATATTACCCCTTGTTACGTCTGGATCAAAACTGGACTTTTCAAAGAATTAATCTGTTTTTAGTAAATCCCCATACTCAATTATCAATGTTAACAATCATGTTAATTTGTGTGTTTATAATTGTCCAAATCGCAAAGTAATGTTTATCTTGAAGATTTTTTTCTTCTTTTTTGTTTAGGTCAGTCTGGGTCTTGGGTCATGTATAGCTAATCATTAATCTATAATGATGGTCAAACTGGTGTAAATATCCAGTAAGTTTGAAGAGGTGAGGTTTTATGACGCAGTTAGAGTGAAGATCACAGACAAACATACGTGCAATTTGCAGGTTATAATGGAATTAGGCTTAGCCTATGCCCTATACATGCAGTATGTCAAATTCGTTCGCACGATTGAAGATTGATGATGTATTCATTTATAGTAATGGTTTTCAGGAAACAATTTATTGTTTGTCACCAAGCTCCTTACCGTTCACAAATAGGTGACGTAGCAATACCAACAAAAAATAAGTAGTTTTTTTATTGTATAATTTCATTTTCTATGTTTTTTTGTAAGCGCTATGATTCCCGCGTGAATAGCGTATTTTAAATAACAATTATCATTATTACAATCCTTGTAATTCGAGTTAGTTTTACCACTAGCCTCAGGTACAAGCAAAAGAAAAAAAACGAGACGAGAGGGCGCTATTCAAGCAATCGACAACATATTTATTGAATGCTTGTTACGCTATAATATAGTTACATGCCCGTAGCCAGGATTTTTCAGGGGGAGGGAGGTGGGGGGTTGTCACCAAGACTGATCGTTGTCCGAGACCACTGGTTTAGATGGCCGAGACCGATCAAAAGTGGACCTTTCTGAATTGGAGATGGGGTTTCGGTAGGCACCCAACGCCGCCCCCCTGGCTACGGGTACTAATTCCAATTTCAGACAAGAAGGGTGATCAATCATTTATAATTCCGTCCTCAAATGAATACAAAACATGCAAAAGCCGTCCAGATAAAAAGATAATCGATAGACCAAAGGCGGCTAAGCAAACCAAAATAATAGTCAGGTTCACAATGTTCCGATTGTGTGTTTCGGTCAAAAGTTTTGGAAATTTGCAAACGTAGACATTATTTTTTGGAAACGTGGATGTAGCCTACTGTATATTGAATCTAAACATCCATGATGCCATTTTTGGAAGCCTATTTAATGCCATCGTATTAACGTTTTTAAAGATAATTAGCAAATTTGCATATTTCATGAATCGGGTCAAGTGTCAATTTTCACCGATAGAATGGCTGGACTTTTTGTAGTATCACTTTTAGGAAGTAATTTGAGAATAAACCTATTCACGTGTGACAATAATAATAATGTATTTGTATCATATGATAGCATTTTGCATTCTTTTCTATTTTTATCACGGTTATGTTATGAAATAATTTCACAAACGAAAGAAGCATATATACATTAGTATGTGTATTTGTAACAATCGTACATTATTGTATGGGTATATTATTCCTCGCAGAGAACAGCACGTACTGTATCATTCATGTCATTGTAAATATTTATGATAATAGTCTAGACGGATTTCTGGCAAAGAGCTCTATGTAAGGTGAGAGTCAAATTGGGATCCGCGTTGGGAACCAGTCTATTTATGTACATCATTCGAGTATGCTGAATCTGATTATATCTACATGTATATACGGAACATCTTGGTGATCTTGATCAAGATTAAAATAATTTAGATCTTGGTTGCTTGCATTTTGTTCTCCTTCAATATTATACGCCATATTCCGCATTTCCACGTGTGCTTTTTTTTTTTAAATCAAACCCAACAATATGTAGCCTACATTATCTCCTACTGTATTCAACGATATTATGTGCTAGCGTCTCGTATGTAGAGCATGCTATGAAAAGGGATCGGGTCATTTAATTCACATTACGAACTCCGTGCACTTTGAACCGGGACGATTATTTTGTAAAATCGTATGGATAGCAGCTGTTTGAACTTGATATTTTGCAATTGCCTGTGCTTGTGCTTGAAGCAATAAAATTGCTACTTTTTTGTATGAATTTGGACTGTTGTTGCGCGCGGGTTTGCTATTAAATCTGGATTCACCTATAGATACAGACTACAGCACTGTCGCCATTTTGTTGCTGCGCAATATATTCGACACCCTTGTTTTGGTTCCGTAGGATAATTGGATTCCAAGATGGTGATCAAGATATACGTTGACATGCGATCCCCACCGTGTCGGTCTGTCCTCAAGTTCTTGAAGGCGTCCACCATTCCGTACGAGATCGTGGTGACCGATGTTCTTAAAGGTAAAGTCACGGCTAATCCAACTACGATCAACTTAGAGGGGGCGATGACGCTTGCAAATGCAAATCGTTATTTTCAGTAATTATATAAGTAGCTGAATAGTAGAGCGATATCCTCTCAAAGTTTGAGATAAATATCGATTAAAAAATCAATTAGAAAACGAGGGCTCTTTGAAGTTGTACGTTACCATTTGTAATGTTCCCATAGGTTATTTAGAGTGGCAACATACTGTAGCAAGCAAATGCGTCAACATCTTCCCAAAAGTGGGAGGGACGTTGAGAGAGAGCGAAGCGACCGAGCTGGGGATGGGGTGTCCCCGTGTCCCCTTCCCACTGTAGGGAGCTCTTGCATTTGGGGCTTGACATTGTGCTTGACAGCGGTTTGGTGCATACCCGACACATCCATTTCAAATAATAATATTATGTAGTGCAAGCTATGGAATCAAACATACATAATGTATAGGGTCATGTGTCATGAACTCGCCTCCCAAATAGGGTGGCACCGTTACATTTTGGGATTTTTTGCAAACATTTTCTTAAATTTTTTCAAAACAACAAAACCTTTCCTAACAAATTTGGTATCATTTTAAAGAACTACCAGAATGCTATCTGTATGCAAAGTTTCAAAGGTATACCTCTTTCCAAAATGGAGATACAGCTATTTGAAGGTTGGAGCAAGAGGGTGGCACAGGAAGCGGCGCCGCAGGAAGCGGCGCCCGTGTACAAAGTCTATGGGAAAATGCCTCTCAAAGTGCAATTTTTCCTAAAACGTCAATAACTTTGTGAAAACTGGATGTATATATAGCAACAATGTTGGTATCAAATGAAAGCTAAAACATTGAACTTCAATGTCAAATGATTGAAAAGTGTCTTTGCCAAATCAAATTTTTATTAAATCAACACAAACAAAGAAAATTGGGGGTTTCCTGTACAGACTCAATGGGGGCACAATCTTGACCGATACATTTGGTGAATTCTTGGTAAAAACGTTAATATCTTAAAAAATAGAAAGTTTCAGCAAACAAATTTGGTATCAAATGAAAGCTTACTTATCAAACTGTATTATGGCTCATCATATTTAGGCTTTACTCTATATTCCATTCATCTAGTAACTCCTACTTACTGAAAATTAATGATTATTAAAAAAATAATAATAATAAAGTATGAATGAAAAAATCTCTTGTAAAATAATAATTTACGCCATACAATATTATGTTGCTGTAAGGTCTAAGTCTGCTCTGCAAGAAAACATTATAATTTCTTGTCTAGAGCTACTTTAGAAAAAGTTATCAGGAAATTATTGACCTCTAAAACTGTAAACAAAATTTCATGTTTTGGTTAATATGAATAATTACCTGTACATCCAGTGTTAATTCTGAGTGCATATTTGGGTTCCTTGGAAAATTTCCTTTCAGAAAATGTATAGTTTTGATAGGGTAGGGGTCTTCCTCAGAAAATATTTGCTCTCAACTGTAACATTGTCCCGCAGAAGCCCAAAATGCCATGTAACGCAAAAGGAGGCGACCTCACGACGCATGACCATAGATATAATGAAAAAGTGGGGGGACAATACCCTCCACTTTCAAATGTGGAATAATGGGAGTAACATGTCCCCCTGTCCCCCGCCTGTTGAAGCCCACTAGCAAGATGGTGGACAACCACCAATGTCTTTGTGTACAGAATTTCAGTATTTTTTCTCTTTTCTCAAAACACACGCCTAATGCTTTCCTTTATTCCTCCCCCTTTCTCCATACTATTTGGCATTGTATCCTATAATTTACTCTTTACTTTGATACGAATACAGACGTGAATGTATGTTATCGTATTATTTTTCCATTCCCAATGACTATTCAGGGGATCAATTCAAGCCAGACTATACCGACAAGTTTCCTTTGAAAAAAGTTCCAGCGATGCAAGATGGTGATTTCTGCATTTCTGAAAGGTGGGTCCAAAACGTACAAATTTGCTATGCATATATTTTTTTTTTTTTACCCGTGTTTATTATTTTGGTTAAAATCACTCAAACGTTATTCTATATAATGACTATATTCACTGATTACATTTGGTAAACAAATGGCATTTTTGTTATAATGTGAACATCTCTTTAAAAAAGGGAGGCAGGTAATCTTCTCGCTCTCCATTGTGCAACATCAACTATTTTATCAAACTGAACGTTTTTCAAGTACAGACAGTGATCTCGTATTTCCTCACCTATAAAACGTGTTATTTCGATGTATTTTTTTTGTTTACACAACAACAAATGATAGCGTGGCCATCATCCGCTATTTGAGCAGCAAGTTCCCGGATCAATTTCCCGACCACTGGTATCCGGCCGACCTCCAGAAGCGAGCCAGGGTTGACATGTACCTCGCATACCAACACCAGGGGGTCAGAGCTCCATTCGATGCACTTTTCGGTAAAAAGGTAAGTTATGTATAATTATGATAATGACATCGATAAAATTGTATTATGTTGTAGATTAATATTCCTTGTTTCTACATAATCCCCGGGGGGGGGGGGGCACTTCACCAAATTTGGGGTTGGTATGTGCCTCCCCAGGGTTCCAATGTATAGGGGCTCCGGAGCGGATCGCAGCGTTTGCAAGGGGGTTCAAGGGGGTTTCCCTGAACGGGGGGGGGGGGGGGGGGGCGCCTCCTACGCCTATGCATATCACCGATGAGTAGGTAAACGGTTGACCCAGGTGACGTTTTCAGGTACAACACGATCGGCTTTTTTATCAGGTTTAATGGCCGGTATATATTCTACTAAATCTATCAACTTGAGCGAGACTAAAAAACACATAAATTCCCAGTAACCAGTTAAACCATTACAGACAGTCATGTGGAATTTGACCAGCCCATTGATGGTTGTCACATGCCACCGGATATTATGCCAATTATTTATTTCTCCTCAGATTGTTTCCCAGTGAAATTGTTTAAGAAGTCACCAGTAATATTGTGTATTTTTAAACCTCGGATCATAACAAGGAAAACATATTACTGGGGGCATGTTAAACAATGCCATTGAAATGTCAAACATCCCTATGTTTGGATGCATGATGAAGAGAAACAATCACCAGTTGGTATGTCAACCATCAACATGACAAATTCAACATGTGTGAAATTGTTTAACTGGTTATTGGCAATTTCTATATTTTAATCTGATAAAAGCAGTCGCATACTGGCCAAATATGACTAATCAAGAGTTGCTCAAATAATTTTTAATTCCTTCTGATTTATTATATTCACGTTACCCATCATTAAAGGTCGTTCCATCGCTGACTGGACAGAAGCCTGACCCAGATGAATGCAGCAAACTTACCAAAGCATGCCAAGATGCTTTCGATGTGTTCGAGCGGGGTTTTCTCTCTGATGACAGCGACTTCATCTTTGGAAACGAGATAAGCATCGCCGATGTCTACTTTTCTAATGAGGTAATTATTTGTTTGACGATTTCCGATAAAAAATGGTTTCGCATTTTTTGCGGTAGAGATATCATCCAAAACAATTTTAAAGTCACATTGGTATATTTTCTTAAATAGTTCTATCGGATTTATACACATTTTTTTTAATTATTGATTTAATGTTGGGCCCCAGCATTTATTCCTTTAGGATAAATGTATTGATATTTAGCTGCTTCTTAACTGATTTTGATCAAACGAAGTTTATTTGTCTTTAAAATGGTGTGCTCAAAATTTAAATTTAGTTTGTCATTACCTCGTGATTTCTTGAAGTGCCCTCTAAACAAAAACAGTACTATCCCTTTAATCATGATTATAGTTTTCCTCTTCATGCATTTATCTAATTTATTTGTATATTTAGATGGTTGATTCTGCTATCAACGGCGTCGACTTCTTGGAGGGCCGACCTAAGTTGTCGGCGTATGTGGACCGCGTTCGGACCAGGCTTAACCCCGCGTTCGATGAGATTGACAAGGAATTCCACGAATGGAAGGAGTCAGTTCTTTCTGGATAGATCTAACAGGGACCAGGCCCGTAGCCAGGATTTTCCGAGGCGGGGTGGGGGGGGGGGGGGGGGGGGGGGGGGTGTAATTTCAAAATCGGGACCGAGACCGATCGTGGCCGAGACTACTTATTGAGTCGCGTATGTTGGGGGGGGGGGGGGGGGGGGTGGCGGCACAAGACCAATTGTTGCCCGAGACCACTGGTTAAGATGACCGAGACTAATACAAAGTGGACCCAAGACCAACAAAAAGTGGACCTTTCTGAATTTGCGGGGTCCGCACACACCTAACGCACCCCCTGGCTACGGCCTGGGGGCACAGTCTTGACAACAAGTTATTTCAAAGTCTATGATTTACTTTATATAAAAATCATTTTGTATCAACGATGATAATGAACCTGGGGGCTCCTGACGACGGACAGTCAACCTGTTCGAAACGTCGAGCCCCTCCTACCACCAACCCTCTCCTTACAATAACTATACCGGCGCTGTAGTTCTTATTAGAACTACAAGCTCAGAAAGAATACCAACAGTCCTTTCCAGGACTATCAACAGTCCTTTCTAGGACTACCACAGTCCTTTTTAGGACTATCCTAGAAAGAATACCAACAGTCCTTCTCAGGACTAACTAATCCTCTCCTGAGGTGCAACCGCAAACCACACGTATTAATAACCTGGGATCTATCCTATAATTATAGAGATCTACGGCCTTTGCTGATCCCCACTTCCATTCTATTGCTTAAATATTTGTTTAGTACTGTGTTTGTCTATATATTGTCTTGTGTCTGTTCGTTTGATTTTATTCTGTTTCTTTATCACGTGTTCATGCATTCTGTTTTGATTGTAAAAATGTGCAGATATGTTATTTCACAGGTTTTATAACATTGATTGGAATATGGATACAATTTTAATGGATGTGAATAAAAGGCTATTGCTAGACTCCTATACATATATGAAAAACGATTCATATTATGGAAAATTAAGGAATAATAGTTGGTGCCATATATACATTTACATTTCACCGGCAAACACATCAGAGACCATGCACTTTCACATGATCACGATGCTTGTTCAAATTGACAACATTATCACCATTCTCATTATCATGATACCACGACGCTGATTGGACTATTAAAACAATCTTTCCCCCAACCTTCTTCAACAAGGCACTAATATACAGAGTACTTTATATAACCAATGTTGAAAATTACGTGTATAAAATGTTCCTATTTCAGTGCCATTGATGATACTTTTAATGGTTTCTGCGTTTCAAGTGCATGCATGAGAAGTCAGTGACGGATCGAGCTATGGTATCAACTCTACGTTCATGACGTTGCAAATTTGACCCCAATATACGAATTTTCATGAGATCTAAACGTGTTTAATTGTGATTCATACCAGGCAGGATTAAAATCATACCAGGATTAAAATCATAACAGGATATGCAGGGTAGCTTTGTTAATGTTATATTGATCTACTTTTCTATGATAATAATACGCAGTTTTTATATAATGTATATATCACATTGCAGATGCATGTCTCTTTGCGCTTGTATCATTACCCTGGTTGTTACTGGTACAATATTCAAACACGCACAATTATCTATAATTATGTTGTACTCTTTATTAATGTTTACATTGATTTGAATTCGATTGTACCAATTAATACAGTACTATATTTTAGTACTTAATACTATGAATGTTTTGATGTAACAATGTACACGGATCCTTTCAGCACTGCTGCTGATCAGTTTGAAATTTATACCAATAAATAAACAAATGCATAAATAAAAGTTAACATCGATAGAGAGTTCTTGAAGGGCAAGATTACAGTACATAAATACAATGAGATGTTGATGTCTGTGGTTTATTAAAGGTATTTTGTAACTTTTTCGGAGGAAAACTAATATAATACCAGTGATTAAAAAAGGGGAATTATTGAGACATAATAACTCAGATTATACTTCATGTCAAGTCAAATTTTCTTCCTGGGTATGCACCATTGCACAATTTGAATTGATATTATGTGCAATACCTCGTAAATATGTAGACGTAATGTAGACGTTTATTCATCTAGACACTAAATCATCTTTCTCTTAAAGGGGTAGTACAGTTTTGGTAAGGCTGAACTTAAGTAACCAAAACCTGCACAGTAACATTACAAACTAATATGTATCACCCAACAATGCTCGAAAGGTATACAAACATACAAACGACTAAGTAAAAAGCCGGTTATCATTCAAAAAGCGCCAATAAAACACAATAAGGCATTGGTTTCAACCATTTTCCATACAAAATTATGCATGTGATGTTTTGTTGAAATAATGATTAAATAGAGAGATCATCAACAACTATTTAAAAACCGCTTTTGCAAATTTTTGAAAAAGTGTAAGCATTTTTTTTTTTTTTTTTTAAATCATCGTATTTATTTGGGGCTCAAATAAATATGATCGGATATCTTTATTGATATTTCAGCCATTTCTTAACCGATTTTGACCAAATCAAGTTTATTCTGCCATTAAAATTGCATGTTCTTTCAAAATCGACACTCGGTTTTCATTACCTCACGAAAAAATTGTGTTGTGCAGCGCCCTCTCTACCAAAACTGAACTACCCCTTTAATCAAAATTGGTTCAAGTGTTATTTTGTTAGTACAATGTTTTTCAAAAAAATGAACCCACTTTCCACAAACAAATTTATCTGTAATTCGTGTATTTATTAGTGATTTGTGATAAATTGATTTATAATTAGAATAAAAAATGAATTCATTTTTTTCTAAAAGTTTACAATCATAATGTAAAGCACCTGTATAATCTAATAGCAAAACACATAATACTTTAGTATCATGTACACAAGAATGTACAGGCCTGGATACCAACGTGCTACATTACTGAAATCTTATTCAAACTACTTTACCAATTTATAATACTTTTGTTTTGGTCAAAGATAATAAAAGAAGTATTTTGTAATGGTTTTCGTTTACTTTCCAGTTATAAGTGAAATATTTTCTCATGTTTTTTCTTCATTTTATCTGACAATGAACTCTATTATCTTACTTATTATATGCAAGAAACTATGTTCACGGTTTATTGTTTATAGTATGAATTATAATTTGTTAACAATTTGAGAAAAAATTAATAAATCAAATCAAACACTTCAATCAATCAACTCAACCCTGTTACTTAAAGTGTTATTTGTTACTTTAAGTTCAATATAATACAAGGAAATGAGTCTCCACAAGGTCGGTGGTAAATTCATACATGTCTCCACAGGGTAGTGAATATAAGAGCACACACACACACGCACGCGCACACACACACACACATACACACACACACACACACACACACACACACATGTACAAACATACTCAACATAATATAAACATAAGAATTGAATAATCTGTCACAATAGTGTAAAGTTGTTCCTTGCATTTATTTACATGTTTCATAATTATATACTAGTAAGTACGTACATGTACATTATAAGTTTAAAGGGATAGTTGAGTATTGGTCAAACTTAACTTTAGTAACAAAAACCTGCACCGTTTTTAATACGGTACAAAGTAATAGTTATAGCTTCACCATGCTCGAAAAGTATACACAATTACAAACGACTAAGTAAAACCCCTGTTATCATTCAAAAAGAGCCGTTACAACTCAAGAGGGCGCTATTTAAAAAAAATCATTGGTTTTAGTCTGTTTTCATACAAAATTGTGCATTTAATGTTTGTTAAAATAATGTTTCAATAGAGATATCATCAACGACTTTTTAAAAACCTATTCTGATTAGTAGTCTTCGAACATTTTTTGAAATTTTTCTAAAAAGTCTGAATATCGCCCGGTGATTGCCGGTGAAGAATATTTTGAATAAAAAAAATATATATGGATATTTCAGCCGTTTCTGAACCGATTTTGATGAAATAAAATTTATTCTGTCATTAAAAGTGTATGTTCTTTTGAATTTGACAGTCAGTCTTTCATTATCTCACAAAAAAAATATCGGGGGACACTTCGGGAAATACCAATACTCAACACTACCTTTAACATCATAAAAACGAGAGTTCAATCCACAGTTGATACAAAAGCACCTCAAATTTGTTTGCATTATATCCTCTTAACTACGTCTTAGATTATATAATATAAATTGTATGATACATAATTCGCATTGTTATTCGTATAATAATAAAACGCATCACTAGTGTAACGATTATAATGTTAAAGGAACACCAACAATATAATCTTATAATAATTTTAGTAGTCCATTCCACCAAAAAATTCAGAAAAATATGTTTCCAGACAAAAGATATAATAGAACAACATTACTCATCACCATACTAAAGTACTTGTGTTCATGGGTCTCCAGGAAGACTATCAATTGTCTAGGACGCAGGGGTCTTCCGTGATTCTAATAGGTGTGTCCACGCGATCGGCCCAAACTTCAAGTTATCTTGTAGTTTGCAAACTTAAAGATATTTTGTAGTTATCTCGTGGTTGATCGTGTCCACACAGTAAACAAAGCGGTCAAAAACTAGACTGCGCGCTTGTATCATTACAAACTATTTGTTATAAATAAAAAACTTACAAAGGGCTACTATTAGTTAAAATGTTATCATTAAAAAAGCAGCAACACAAGAGTGCGTTCTTGAAAATCATATTGGTTTCAACCATTTTTGTATTTTTAAAAAGTGAAGGAGATGTTTTGTTAAAATAATGATTAAATAGAGAGATCATTAACAAATATTTAAAAACATTTTTAGTTTTATTTTTAAAATAGTGTAAGCATAATGTATTATTTTGTATTCAATTGTTGCATAAATGTGGGCCCCATATACAGTATATTCCAATCGGATATATTTATTGATATTTCAGCTCTTTCTGAACCGATTTTGATCAAATAAACGTTGCTTCAACTTTAAAATCACGTGCTCTTCCAAATATTACACTTAGATTTCCAAATCAATTATTATTTCTTGAAGCGCCCTCTAAACCAAAACTGTACTATCCCTTTGTTCATAGTGAAGACCCCCCCCCCCCCCCCCCCCCAATCGTACCCTTCTGCCATCATGGGACTAAATTGTCAGTGTTTCCTTGCGATTCTTCTTGTAGGATTTCCGTTTTAGCCCAGGATTCTTCCAGTGGCTGAGCGATATTTTGTCCGTAGTCAGAATTTCCTGTGAAACCCATCTCGATAATGTTATCTATCAGATATTCAGGTACTCTGTTTACATTCAAAAGATTTCTCACAAATTTAGTACCTCCTTGAGCCAAGTGCTTGGTTATTTCATCAAATTGTTCAAATCCAGGTATTTATAGTCAGTATTTCCTTCGGCCTTTTGCTGGATGAAATCAGTGATCACCAGTTTCTTTCTTCTTCTCGATTATATTCTGTCCATAATCTCCTATTTAACCTAGCTTGATGACTTTATCTATGATATTTTCAGGTACTCTCTTTGCCTTCAAAATGTTTCTCACAAATTCAGTATCTCCTTGGGCCAAGTGCTTGGTTATATCATCAACCATGCCATCTGATGCTCCCTTTCCTTTCAAGAAATTTGTCAAATCCAGGTATTTAGAGTCAGTATCTACTTTGGCCTGTTGATGTATGAAACCAGTCTGACCACCCGTTTCTTTCTTCGTCTCGATGATGTTCTGTCCATAATCTCCTGTGTAACCGAGTTTGATGACTTTATCTATCTTATCTTCCGGTACTCTCATATCCCATAAGATTTTTTTCACAGAGTCAGTATCTCCTTGTGCCATGTGCTTGGTTATATCATCAACCAGGCCATCTGGTGCTTGATTTTGTTTCAAGAATGTTTTCAAATCCCGGTAGTCATTGTTTCCTTTGGCTTGTTGTATGCTATCATCATTGATGGGATTCATAGCACTCTGAATACCAGATTGTTTCTCGGTTTCAACGACATTGTTCCCATAGTCTGAATTTCCTGTGGAACCCATCTTGATGATTTTATCTATCTGATCCTGATCTACTCGCATGCGCTTCAACATGTTTTCCACATAGCCAGCATCTCCTTGGGCGAAATGCTGAATGATATCATCAATAACATGTTCCGGTGCGCGCTTTTCCCTCAAGAATTGTTTCAAGTACGTGAAGTCAGGTGCTCCTTGCGTCCGTTGTCTGATGCTCGTACTCATGTGACCCTCAGCATCCGTCTCTGCCCTCGCCGCGTTGTTCGCATTGTCGATACGTGCTTGCCCTGGTTGCTGCAGCGTGAGTTTGGCCAACTGATCTCCGGATATACCTCTTGCCTTCAAGACACTTTTCACAAAGTCAGTATCTCCTTGAGCCATCTTCTTGACGAGCATGTCAATCTGGCTTTTGGTTGCTCCTTTTGCCCTCAAGGCGGCTTTGAAATGGTCCATATTTTCTGGAGATCGTAGCTTGTTGAGTTGACCCCTCTGTGTATCAATTGCATCGGTGGATCCTTGTGAACTTCCATACTCCTTTCTTGGCGCGTCGTTCGATTGGTCTGGTGTGTGATAGTCCTGGAGTTCGCCCACTATGTTCCTCTGTGAGAATCGAGAAAATGCGCCGTTCTCAACATCCGCCGTCTGCATTGCGGTACCGTGTTCTCCTGTCACCGAATAATATTCGAAGAGGATGGTGGCTGATAGGCCAATAATGAAGATGATCAGGCATTGTATTACCGGTAGCTGTAATAAAAAGGAACACCAAGAATTAAAATTAATGTACACACGTACTATACATACAAGTCTATATTATGTAATATCAATACATTTACATGTGGGTATGAAACACTTTTTAAAAAAAATTCAATATTGAATAAGATATAATTTTGTACTTATTCCTATAGGATTATGATTAGGGTTGTGCTGCTATAAACCCTTTCCACTTCTCACACTATCTATGTTTATAATTATTATCTGAATTCACTTATCGGCGTGCGGATGCTTGTATTGCATGCACCATAATAATTGTGTCGCTTAAAAATGTTTTATTGTATATGTAAGTACTTATGTTTCAAAATATGCATATATACAGAAATTGATTTATTGTCAATAACAATCAGTTCAATATTTACAATTAACATTATAATAATAGTACAGATTAATGATACATCTTGACATTAAAAATACAAAATAATTAAGAATCGTCAAATGGGGCTAACACAATAGCACAATGCGTATCGAGGCTAGCCCCGAGATATATAATTAAAACATGGTTATATTGCCTTCCCTACCAAAGCGTGCCCACGACATCATGGAAGTATTAAAGAACTACAACTGAACTGGTATAAAGAATCGTCGTTGCTTGAACTTTTTAGTCATGTTTGCCAAGTCAAGGCCTAGGCACGCTTTGGTAGCGAATGCCGGAATTATATTATGATTAGCTCCAATGGATAATTACCCGGTATTTGTGGAACATTGCTCTGCATGTCGTCATCTTTATATCTGAGGCTATAGCTGTATATGGGTAAAGAAAACAAGATGTTCTATAGACCCGTTCTTGGTCTTAGGCCCAAAGTCGTGCGATGGGTCCCTGGATCTTGTCTATGAAAGGCAACACAATATATTCCTTGTAACGCGGTATATTGAGACACGTCCATCCAACTTGCAGAAAACCCTACAAGATGGTATAAATATCAATATACACTTGCTGGTCCAAACGGTTAAATATCCATAATATCTTGCAGCATTAAGAACAAACACGGGAGTGAAAGTATATCAGACACAACTACAGCGATCTACATGGTTCTGATCAACAAGACAACAACAATAGCCAAAAAGCCAAGAAGGACATTACTTTCTGAGTTCTGACAATTGCCTTTATCATTGTGCAGCTCCCCACATCGGCTTGGTGAAGACGTCCATAAGCTTGCACGCTTCAATGACCTTTCGATAGGCTTTTTTTTGCAAGCCTTGGAACCGGATTAGGATAGTGGCGGCTCAATGGTTATATGGGTAAGTACTGCAGTGGCAGTAGCTTTGCAGAATATGTCCCGGTGCACAATGGCGTGTAGCTAGTTTCCACCTTTTTGTCTGGGAGAACAGGGCCCCGTTGCAGAAAGAGATACAATCGATTGTAAGTTGCAATTAATCGTAAGTCAGATCACGTGATCTAGATGCGCAAATCTGATTGGTTAAAACGGGTAAATTTGCTGCCTTACGATCAATCGTAACTTACAATCGATTGTATCTCTTTCTGCAACGGGGCCCAGGGCAGTTGCAATCTGTAAAGTAATTGGCAACAATAGTCACGTTTGACAGATTGCCATAACACACAAACATCAACAACGTTAATATAATACGTGTGGTTTACGGGTACACCAGTGAGATGGGTGGATTGGTAAGCCAATCCACCCATCTCACATGGTGTACCCGTAAACCACACGTATTATATACACCACCATGGAAACCGATACTTACAAGCAACATTTAACGTTAATATACCTTATTACAACTTGGCGGGAGACCCTGAGTGTAACAGGATTTTACAAAACATTTCACTAAGTAAAATACTTGGTATACTGTATTTCTAAATACTTGATATGTGACTATTTTTTTGTAATAACTAACACATGTGCACTCAATGAGCCCACAGCATGTTTGCGGAAAAATGAAACATATTCATAGAATAAATATAGTAAAGAAATTCCCAATAATATGTATTTCCAACAATATGTATTTCCAAACTGATTGCCATTGAAACTAACTAACAACAAAATGTCATTTTAAAGTTGATTTCAGTTGATACAATCAGAAAGCGGTTTTTGTTTTTGTATTGCAAACCGCGTATTGGCCTACAGTAAAATAAAACGGAGACATGTAAGTAGCCTTTATTCATAATAAAGAAGGCAACATAGGTTGTATATTATAGTCAAATTTATCTCTGCTAACTTCATTGGCATACAGATGGGTATATTTGAGAGGTGCTGACCCCCTCCCACACAAACACACACACGCGTACACACACGCAAACTCACGCACACAAACGCACACGCACACACACAAGCTCATACACCCACATACACGAACGCACACACACCCATATACACGAACGCACATACACACACACACACACACACACACACACACACATTCACAACCACACCTCTTAGTCCTTATAATATAAACTGTCCTTCATTATTCATACATTGCCCCCTTTCCCCTATTTAGATTAGTCTTGTTTGTGAGGTTGACACTGGCTACGCCACTTTTAAAGGGACCTAGTAACATTGTCAAGATCGACGACACATAAAGGGACCTAGCAACATTGTCAAGATCGACACAACTTAAAGGGATCTAGTATCATTGTCAATATCGACACAACTTAAAGGGAGCTAGCATCATTGTCAAGATCGACACAACTTAAATGGATCTAGTAACATTGTCAAGATCGACAATACTTAAAGGGATATATAGAGTAACAATGTCAACATCAACACAACTTAAAGGGATCTAATAACATTTTCAAGATCGACAACACTTAAAGGGATCTAGCAACATAGTCAAGATCGACACAACTTAAAGAGATCTAGTATCATTGTCAATATCGACACAACTTAAAGGGAGCTAGCAACATTGTCAAGATCGACACAACTTAAAGGGATCTAGTATCATTGTCAAGATCGACAACACTTAAAGGGAGCTAGCAACATTGTCAAGATCGACAACACTTAAAGGGATCTAGTATCATTGTCAAGATCGACAACACTTAAAGGGAGCTAGCAACATTGTCAAGATCGACACAACTTAAAGGGAGCTAGCAACATTGTCAAGATCGACAAAACTTAAAGGGACCTAGTAACATTGTCAGGATCGACAAAACTTAAAGGGATCTAGTAACATTGCCAAGATCGACAAAACAAGGGATCTAGCAACATTGTCAAGATCGACACAACTTAAAGGAAGCTAGCAACATTGTCAAGATCGACACAACTTAAAGGGATCTAGTAACATTGTCAAGATCAACACAACTTAAAGGGAGCTAGCAACATTGTCAAGATCGACAACACTTACAGGGATCTAGTAACATTGTCAAGATCGACAACACTTAAAGGGATCTAGCAACATTGTCAAGATCGACACAACTTAAGGGGATCTAGTATCATTGTCAAGATCGACACAACTTAAAGGGATCTAGTATCATTGTCAAGATCGACAACACTTAAAGGGATCTAGCAACATTGGCAAGATCGACAACACTTAAATGGACCTAGTAACATTGTCAAGATCGACAACACTTAAAAGGATCTAGCAACATTGCCGAGATCGACAACACTAAAAGGGATTTAGCAACATTGTCAAGATCGACAACACTTAAAGGGATCTAGTAACATTGTCAAGATCGACAACACTTAAAGGGATCTAGTAACATTGCCGAGATCGACAACACTTAAAGGGATCTAGTAACATTGTCAATATCTACAACACTTAAAGGGAGCTAGCAACATTGCCAAGATCGACAACACTTAAAGTGATCTAGCAACAATGTCAAGATCGACAAAACTTAAAGGGATCTATATAGTAACATTGTCAAGATCGACACAACTTAAGGGGATCTAGTAACATTATCATTATCGACACAATTTAAAGGGATCTAGTAACATTGTCACGATTGACACAACTTAAAGGGATCTACAATGTCAAGATCGACAAAACTTAAAGGGATCTAGCAACATTGTCAATATTGACAAAATGAATCCCTTTAAACTTTAATATATTTATAGCTATTTATACTACTCTAATAAACATCCCTTATCGATGTTATGCCAGTGGTGCAAGACACACCAACATCATGAGATTACAAATCATGCACTAACCGTGCTGACAGCGGAGTTGGAAATGGCGGGGAGGGCAAAGTGCGCTCTTCGGGTCTAAAATGACAAATAAAACAAACGAAGAAAACAAATTGCTAATCGTAAATTCTGATTAAACACTCGCAGACTATATTATTACACACCCTTGAAACCTTTGTATGCAGTCCGATGAATTAGTACATACATGTACGCCAATGAATTTTGCAATGAAGAAACCTATAACCGGCAGAAGAAGTTGATGTGCATTAAATTCACCCGATGATGTAGCCTCACGGTTCGTGCATGTAAGTATAAATTGTTACAAGTTATACTGTTAATTGCACTAGAACGTTTCAAATGTGGATTACTTTTATGAATGATAAGGCTACACTTTGTGGCTATTTCGATGCATTTGGCCACATATGCTATGTATTCAAATAAGAATCATTCTGAGTTGATTCGTATGCAGTTATGTTCATCGCAATAATCACTGTTCAGTTCAATTCAGCTCACTTTATTTTCGTTTCCAACAACATTTCAAATAGGTAACATTTTACAAGTATTAATTGTTAGTGCGTAATGATAGCAACAACTCTTTTTTTAAATCATTATTTGACTGAATATAAACATGCGTACAAGTCTGAGCAAGATGTATATAATGTTATGACATACATTTGAAGATGGACCATTCCAAGGCCAAATATTTGAAGAAAAAAACAATTGCCCTTCTGTCCACATTTACAGAACAATCATAATTAATTTTCTAATAAAAATAATAATGAATTGATTCTTATATAGCGCTTAATAACTAAATGTTCTCTAAGCGCTTTACAATGAGTCTACAATACTACTAATTTACAATTACAATTACAATTACAATACTGCTTATATCCCCACATATTGTTTGCAATTCGTTTTTCTAGAATAATGCAAGATTATTGTCAGTCGTCATATAATTATTTATGATTTATATTATGTTTATATTTATTTTTTTACAGGAATGCATCCAACTTGAAGTACTCCAACTACTCCAACTCCCACCAATGACCAATTTATGTTATATGGGGGACATCATAATTATATAGCATAATTATCATAAAGGATCCATAAACCGCCTTATCGTATTGTTGGCCGATCAACTTGACCATCATAAGACCATGTTTGCACTGCATATTCGTGGAGTTACTTGGATAGTTACCGTCTTGCAAATATTTTGAGACCATTAATTGAATATATATCACGGATGTCACATCTGATGTGTATAGGCTATAATGATGAAGTCATGAAGAATATAACGACCGCTAAAAGATGAGGGATTGTGTTGATGATGGGTCGTGAGGATTTGCGTTTATTTCTAATGATAATAATGATCGTCGATGAACATTCACCTCGCATGCATGTCGCAGCAAATTCAGGAAGAAAAAACAAAACAATGATGGACTGCAATGGAGATTATCAACCAGCTTTGTATTCCAGAGTCTAAATTAAAGTTACATATTAATATATATCAAACCATGATTGTTTACAAATTGTGAGCATCTTTGACAGTCGGATTCAAACACAGCGAGTACAGTTTAGCGAGCAGGAAAAAAATAAAAAATAATTGTGTGGTTATAGTCAACTGAATGATCAGAACATAATTTTCTGTTGAATCATCCATTCCGCATCCCTGTCACCATGAAGGCTCTGGATGCTAAGGTCGTCATTCTTGGGAAAGAAGGTAAGTGAGGAGTAGCGTAGCTAGCTACGGGGGACACAGGGGGCACAGGGGCATGAGCCCCCAATAATTTGCCCAAAAAAACAAAAGGGGGAAACGTTTTACAAGTCGGAAATACATACAATGTGCCCTCCATTCATTCGCGTAGCTCATTTATTGGGGAGGTGGAGCACACTGTGTTTTATTTATTTTTACCCCATTTTGTTGTTGTTAAGGTTATATTAATAGTGAAACTTTTTGGTGGGCACGTACCTATCCTTTCTGTTTCCAATTGGCATGTCATCAAAATGAGAATACGATTATAATATAAAAGGCTACGTTATAGCTGTCATAATTCAAAGTAAAAACTGTTGCCGTTAAAATTAGAATTAGAATTTTTTTTAAACATATTTACATCAAACTTTAAATATTCTAGTAATTAATACAATTTATAATCTCGTCAAATTGTAATGTTGTATTTTTGTAAAATCAGTGTTTATTATGATTATGTAACGTAAGAGACTCAATTTGCAAATCACATTTCAACTGTCCATTTTCTTATTGAAAAAGGAGTGGGCAAAACAAGTATCGTCGTGAGATACGTGGGCAAGATCTTCTCTCCTCAAGTCAGCCCGACGATGGGGGCGTCCTTCTTCACATTCAAAATGTAAGTCAGAAAATATCGTATAATTATGAAGATAAATGGCGAGGTAAACATAATTCCAAGCATTTAAGCTTTTTATTTCCTAGATTTAGCCTAACATTATTACTATGAAAATTATAACTTTGACAAGGAGGCGGTTCTGCGGTTCTATTACCGGTACGTTAAAATTTTTATTTAAGTATAATGTTGGTTCAAAGAAGTCTTAGTAATAAGGTTTGGCCAGGAATGGGTCATAAGCTCACATCCTCCTCGTTTGATGTCATAAGCTATAAGGTCTTCAAGGCAGCAATGCTCATTAGGGGCTGGGTATCTCACCGAATTAGTGTGTTCACGTAATTGTGATTTTGTGTAAATAATGTTATTGTTTTTTTTTTTTATTGTAAACAGGAATGTCGACAACCATCGGGTGAAGTTATCATTATGGGATACAGCGGGCCAGGAGCGATTCCGGTCCATGGCACCCATGTACTACCGCAAATCCAACGCTGCATTCCTCGTGTACGATATCACGGATGTTAGCACCTTCGAGAACATCAAAGTTTGGGTGGAAGGTAATCTTATTATCACTTTCATACTACTTTCTTGTTTAAACTATTGATTGCTTTATTTCTAATGATACATTTATCTATGAGCTATTGCAAGCAACTTCGAGAACATTTACGTCTGGGGAATATAATCTTTAAGTATACTTGCATTGACACCTATGTACATTTTGTTCTGAGGCCTCTTTTCTCCACAACCCCAAAAGAACGCGAATTTAAGGTATTTTATTTAATTATAGGTTTTTCCCGGTCAATTTCGCTATTTTCTCATGCAATTTCATATCAGCAGCATTCAATTTCACCAAATTTGCGTTTGGATCGACATATCGTCATTCAAATTCGTTTTTAGTCATTCATATTAATTAACGGAGCAACCAATTTCACACTAGCGTCATGCCAATGTAAGCGATGGGTGCTCATTTTCGTTAATGGTCATTCAATTTCATCTCTAGCAGTCTCGGGTCTCAGTTCGGTCATTCAAATTCGCGCATGGGCAAACAAGTTCATCACATTGGCATTCAAATTTTAAAAAAGTGCAGTGGACATGTACTGTAACACCGTGGTACATGTATGATATAGAAAACAAGATGAAAATAAAGATACAAAATGGAGAACAGAAATTATGATACAATAACGATCACATGACAAATAAGAAAATGTGATGAAATAACATTATGAACTCGCATGATGATAAAGTTAAGACAAAAAGATGAACGAATGAATGTATACAAATAAGAAAATACAGATTACATAATTGAACATAAAAACAGATCTAGAAAAATGTGACTGAGGAATATCGAAAAGTGAAGATTAAATGTTGAAAAGTATATCTTTAAAAAAATGGAAAATATAGCCCGATGAAATGGTTGAGACTATGTAAGAAAAAAGGAGAAAATGTTTGCGTGTGTTTATGTAAGCGTAACCAGTTGCGTACGCAGGATTTGTTCAAGGGGGGGGGGGGGGGGGGTTGTTATTTCTTCAGAAAAATGTTCTGTCAGCGGGGGCGGGGGGGGGGGGGTAGTCGTAGGAAATTTTCAAAGCCGAGGCCGGAAATTTTCGACATTTTTGAGGCCGAGACCAGGGTTATGCACACTTTTCGAGGCCCGAGACCAGCGATAATGACGGTCGAGACCGGGGGGTTGAACCAACGAACCCCCACCCCCCCCTCCCTGGATACGCCTATATGTTCGTAACTATGTGGTTGTATACATAAATGTATATGCAGTATGTTTATTTGTGAATACGTATGGATGTTGTTTGTGTAACTTAAATTGAATGAGCATGTCTGGAAATTGGTCACCCATAAACGAAATTGAATGCAGAAACAAGCGATTGCCCAGCTTACCGTATTAAATTGAATGCCCATTTGTTGAAAATAGCGCCCAATGATGAAATCGAATGCCCATTTGCGAATTTGAAGTTCGCGAATTGACATTTGGGTGCCCATATACGAATATGGATGCTCGGAATATGAATTTGAATGACCAAAGCGACTCATCCACGGCAACTGCACGAAATTGAATGCTCATAAACGAATTTGGGCGCGTAAAGTAGGAAATTGGCCGGGAAAACCTATATTATAAATTTTCATGTTGGGATGTCAATAATATGTACATGCATGTGACATATCACGTTCATTATTCATGATGAAATGTCCTCCGATGTAACACAAAAAGATAAATAAACAGATCTATCTTTCCTCATCACAATTTCCAAAACCAATTTGATTAATATGAACATAACATTGGTCATCAAAAGTTTAAACGTATTAATCTCCCTTTTCTTCCCAGAACTTGAAAAGAACATCGACGGACCTATTGGTAAGTTGTTATTTATGATATTTCAACGTGATATTTATTTGGGGATTGATAGTTCACTATAAGACTTAGTCATTATAAATTGATATAAACTTGCATGAATGACATAATTATGATTTAACCCGACATTGATTTCATAATAAAAAGTTAAAACTTTGTCCTCTATAATAGGTCACTTTCTTTTCAATAGGTGTTGATGATCGCATCGCATATGTCATGTTGTAGTGATGTATACATTCGCCAAATATAACAACATTAATATCGCATTTGTATAATCTCACCATATGTATTTATTTTGCACAGTGATGTGTGTACTGGGAAACAAGTGTGACCTGACGTCACGGCGACAGGTGACGTCACGGGAAGGTCTTCAGTATGCCGCCAGTATCGGAGCGCTCTTCTTCGAGACGTCGGCTCTCAAAGACGAAGGTAAAATTCTCACATTGTACCTATACGAGTATATGTTCACCCCATAGGCGTACCCGGGGGGGGGGGGGGGGTTCAGCCCCCCCCCCCCCTTGATAAAAAGGGCTATTTTGAGGGTTCACCCCCCCTTTTTTTAAATTCAAGTGGTCTCGACCATCATAACCAATGGTCTTGTCCCCCGAAAACCAAGTGGTCTCGGCCTCTAAAATTGTTGAAGGATCTCGGACTCGGCTTCGACAAATCTTCACCGACACCCCCCCCCCCCCCCCCCCCCTCAAAAAATCTTCACCAGCAACCACCCCCCTTGACAAAATTTCACCCCCACCCCCCTCGAAAATGTTGGTCGACGAAATAACCCCCCCCCCCCCCCCCCCCATGAAAGAATCCTGTGTACCCCAGTGATTCACCCTCTCACCTCTCAGTAACCTGTCGCCAACCACATTGTAACGATTTTTTATTAATTTGGTATCTAAAGATATTAATATTGATTTATGATACAGATATGGAAAGGTTCGGTTGGTATAATTTTACATTATTTCATGCATATAGCTTCACTTCATTTAGTTAATTATAAATACAAATACTCGAAGATATTCATCCAGGTCGCACTGATGGCCGCCCTCATTTATCCGTTTGAATTAATAATTATAGTTTTGTAGTCCTGATTATTTTGTTAAAACATAATCATCTTTATATACCTGAGGTGTAATAGGTATCTGAATATTTGCAATTTCAAGTACTATGTGAATTTGATCAACTTCAGTCGATATAATTTCAATAATTATCCAGGTATCTCGGAGGCATTCCTGCGTATGGCTCTGGCCCTGATCTCCCTGGCAACCAGCACAAGCTCGGCCGGGATGACGCTCAGGGAGTACGACACCAGTCGACGTCAGTCAGCCGACATCACCGCCTTCCCGCCCCACCTCCTCAAACTCAGAGACAGAATCGAAGAGGAGGGCGAGGACGATGAACGACAGGAAAACTGTTGCTCGACTTGACGACGATGACCGCGGCATTGACCACAAGGCATGAGCGGGACTCCGCTGTGACGATTTGTTGAACTTTTAACAGCGATATTTTGAAAGACTGCGACATACGATGGTTGTGATTTAACTGTGAATATTTCAATACACTGGAAGAACTTCGATGACTAATTTCGGTTTTGTTAGTCTAAAATATCTGTTGCGCTTGGCGTGAATATGCCGAGGTCCATGACGCCGACAGACAGGCATCAAACCCAGAACGCTTAATTGAAAGCCATCGTGGACCTTTACTTATATCCATATTAACATACACGATAAATGTATATTGGCGGTCATCTTTTTGGACCATAATTTGATACCATGTGTTCAGAACACTATACTAGCCTACCGTATTCTATTAATGTTTTATTGACGTTGCAAAGTGGCATTCCTTTATGAGGCATTTACAATATTATTTTGAACGTACTAGATGTTAGCGTACCTGCATGGGATGATTTGATGACGTCAGTGGCGTAGCGTGGTCGGACTGATTGGGGGGGCACGAAATTATTGGGGGGGCACACCTTATGTATTTCTTTGTTTTTTCAAAAAATGGCCCCTTATGTTTTCTATTGTTTTTTCGAAATTATTGGGGGGGGGCACGTGCCCCCCCGTGCCCCCCCGTAGCTACGCCACTGGATGACGTCATATACAGCCTTGTCTTCAAAGGCAAGAACAAATTTAAAGTCGGAAGTCGTCTGGTGAACATGGGCGTAGGAAACTTTTTTCTCAGGGGGGCCGGGAGGTGCTGAGGAATTTTGCTCGAATAATTTCCTTCCCGACTTTTCACCTGACAAGCAAAAAAAAAAGGTCCTCGCCTTTTTATGCCTCAAAATGATATGTTTTTGATGGCTTAGTCAATAATAACATGAGTTGCCCGAATATGATACGGTTTTGCCCGAATATGATATATTTTTGCCCGAATATGGCATGGTTTTGCCCGAATATGGAGGTCCCCCTCCGCCTCCTACGGCCTATGCTGATGAGGAAACTGTTTCAGTTTATCAATAGACAACCTATATTTCTATAATACACTGTATTCAAGATGGAAACAGTATTAGTTATCCTGAAAGCCTAGTTGGCCGTTGTTATCGTGACTATACTATACAGGGTGGCCTAAAAAAAACCGGAACGGGGCACTTCCCAAAATATAGTAACAAAATGATTATGTCCATCGGATAGGGTGTCTTTTCCAATGAAAACCGATACCAAGAACAGTCAATTCGGTCGTGTATAGTTTTTGTTTTAGGGCGCTGTGAGTGACACCATGTCAGGTTCCCTTTTGTATCAATTTTTACCAAGTCAGTGCTTGATAAATCGCACTCACTGCTCGTCATAGCCATTGACGAACGAGCAATACGCGCGCCATTGTTAGTTTGCATTCAGCTGTGTCTCGAGAGAATAGGCATAGTTGTCTGATGCTATTACGGGCAAGAAGTGCGATTTATCAGGCAGTGACTTGGTAAAAAATGACAAAAATGGGAACCTGACATAGTCTCTCTTAAGACGTCCTACAACAAAAACTACCCGTCCAAAATTACTGTTCTGGGTATCGTTGTTCATTGGAAAAGACACACTATCCGATGGACATAATCATTTTGTTACTATATTTTGGGAAGTGCCCCGTTCCGTGTTTTGGGGGGCCACCCTGTATAGGACAAGACACGAGGAGGAAACACTTTTAACAGGAATCAGAGAGGCCTCATCTTGGATAGTTGGATATCTGCATAGATCTTGGACCAAATAACTTTGTTTGTCTTGCTTATTCCGAATATTGCTGAACTTTGCTAATTAATGCAACATGAAGAAACATTGATGCAGTTCATTAATACAATAATCAGGGATGCGGGCAAACGATGAACCTAAAGCCCTCTGCAGACAGAGCCGACTCGACCCGATCCGATTGGTTTTAATCAGGCTAGAGTTGGGCCCGGTAGGTCGGAGCCGATTCGTCGTGTTGAATCGGCCCCAACTGGAATCCGACTGGCAAATATATGT
>JBAMJV010001373.1:0-105000 GCA_037951105.1 Echinarachnius parma | reverse complement strand
TATGAACGTTTCCAACATGACAAAGGCAGAGGATAAACAGGGTTTGTGCAGCAACGATGCGGAGGCTGGAGCGGCTGGGTCATCGACAATGCAGTCGTCGTCGTCATCATCATACCCTCGGCAACAACCACCAATGTTGCCGCAAGCTCCTCCGCAATATCAGCAGCAGCAGGCAACCGATGGACTCCCAGTACCATCGTCAGGTGCACCCCGCGGAGTCGGCGCGCCACCTCCTCCGCCGCTCCCCCCTCAGCAGCGACCGAGGGTTCTACCTTACGATACCAACCAGGTGACGGTGGTTCCTTACATCCCGTCATCATCGAGCCCGCAACGACCGAAGTCGTTGTCGCTCGCCATTGTGCTATGCGTGTCCGTTCTCGGGATCTTCGGTGCGCACCACTTCTACCTCAACAGGCCGGTGATGGGAATCCTCTACATCAACACGCTCGGGATGCTCGGCATCGGCTGGATCATCGACTGGTTTCGGATCTGCTCCTTGGTGAGCAGTCGTAACGAGGAGGATGCCGAGGTGAAGGAGAGAGGCTACTGGCTCACCGGAGTGAAGTACGGCAAACTCAACAAGCGATCCCTGGTCGATGCTTACCTCATGTGGTTCCCTCCAGTCGGCTGGTATGGTAAGTCTATATTTTTGTTGAATATATTTACTATAATGGCTATAACGTCTAATGTAGAGTTATTGATGGATGTATTAAAGTAAAATCAATATTAAAGTTATTGTTGGTGGCATGGTAATACCAATATATCATACGTATATAATACATATCATAAGTATGCTGTAATTTTAAAGGGGTATAGGGTGCATGACGGCACAGACATCGTTATATAATTACGTGGTGTGGCAAGACTGGTGGGGCACACGCTCTCCAAAGAGTGGGATCCCGATTTCGAATCCTATTCAGTGTATTGTCCGTTGCGTTTGTCCTTCATCAAGACAATCCACATTTGCTGCTCTCTACCCAGGTGTATAAAAGGGGACCGGGAAGGATGGGAACACGATTCGTTTGCTTTGTGTGCGCCTTACAGGCGACTGACTGTAATACTCTTAAGGGAGTGGAAAATGTGCACTTTGAGTGCATGAATGATGCAGTGTGCATCCGCAGACCGGGGTAATTATAATAACCCTTAGAGGTCCATTGTAATTTGCGCTCTATACAAAATACAGTATCATTATTATGATTATTATTTGTTATAGTTGCAACATACTTCATATTTACTGCTAGCACGACTAACCGTATGTTTGTCTTCCACACAGGTTTCCATCAATTCTACGTAGGCAGAACGCGCTACGGTATGTTCTGTGCCTGTACCTTGGGTCTGAACCTCATCGGTTGGTTGGTGGACTTCTTCCGGATGCCGTACCTGGTGCACAAGGCCAACCAAGAGATCGAGAAGATGCGGCGAGGCGAGACCGTCGAGGAGAAGTCTCCGTACAACCTCCTGGACGCCTACCTCCTGGCCTTCCCCCTGGGCCTCTTCGGAGTGCATCACTTCTACCTGGGCAACACCCGGCGAGGCATCTTCTACCTCTGCACCCTCGGTGTGTTCGGTCTGGGCTGGCTGGCTGACATGTTCCAGATGCCTCTCCTCGTCTCCGAGGCGAACAGAAACCGTGAGTTCAAGGAACGCCTCTTCAGCGTCCTGGACAATCAACCAGCTCAACAGATACCGACAACCTTAACCGTGGATGGTACCAACGTCGTTGTCATTCCGTCGAGTGCTGCAGCCACCGCTCCAGCTTACCATGGCAACCAATACCAGCATCCGCAGCATCAGTATCAGGGCCCTATATCCGAACCTCCTCCGGCGTACATGCCACATGCATCGGCTGGCGAGAGTTACCAACAGCAGTCCATACAATATCCTTCCAGCTAACCGACCCCAGTAGAAAACCCTTGATATCGTAACGATGGTAACAAGGAAATGTGACAAGAAATGGGCGGGATATGAGCCCAACAGACTGCTTTCTGAATAATATTGAGGCTGTGAATAAAATTTCACTTTTTACTTGCGTAATGTATCGGGCAACATGGGAGCTGTACCCAATGATGGGGTAGACAGTTCTCAAATCGGACAGCATGTTAAATATTTGTTTATTAATAATGTTAGACACACCCTAAAGGGATCTAGTAACATTGTCAAAATCCTGAAAACTTACATAGAATACTAGCGGTTCTCACATACCTTGTTGTATTCGTATAACTAATATAAACAAAGAATTAATTGGGGTTTTCTGAATTTCCGTTTCGTTATGAAGATATTTATGATCGAAGTATTTGGATTCAACAATTTCTATGGGAGAAAAATGTGTACAAAGTTAGTGCAATGTGTTAGCAAGTATCAAGTTGTATTTCCCTCATTACTCGGTACCATGGAATATTCACACATCACCCAGTGGACATATATCAGAATACAAGAATACACACTTCATCAACCCTGCGTCATTTTTGCAGATGTCAACAAAGTTACTTGATCCCTTTTATGCATTATACCTGACTGATCATGATTTATATAAATCCGTTTATATATTGTATTTTAACATGATTTTATTATTTTCCGAATGAATTTACGACCTTTTGGCATTACTTGCTTTTCGGTTTAAATGTAACCTAAACAGTTCATCATAATTGTATAGTAATATTTCCCCCTAATTTGTGCACGTAATTTACCAAACTACCATATAAATATTTTGGTCGAGACGATGTCTTGAAACAATTGTTGGTTATGAAATCATCGGAAGTTTGTTTTCGGGGACTTCTTTTTTCAAGAGAAATATTGAGCAATTTCATTTTGTGTACATTTGTATATACATTATATAATAACATTTCATGTATGTTATGTAAATGTGTTAATAAAATGTTTGTAAAATAAATATACTCCTCTATAGTCCATCATTTTTTCCATAACAACATTGGTAGATTATTTCGTTATACAAAATGTGTTACGAAAATTTCGAGACCTCGAATTTACTTATTATAAGTATAATATAATTATTTTTAAATGCGCGTTAACAAAATTGTATGGACTTAATTCCTAAATTTGTTAGAGTATCAAATATATTTACATCAAAATAGAACAGTTATAATTACTTGACCAGGTGCAGCTCACAACAATGGCAATACATTTCCCGTAATGAGATTACGTGGGCTTCGGACCTATTATATATTCAGGCTCCTGCAACCAAAACCGTTCTTGAATACTCGTATATGCGAGGTGAAATTTGTATGATAAGATTCAGTATTTTACCCTTACTGAATCGCACCTTGAAAATGGTTAATTGCCAAAAGCTTCCGGGGGCTCCACCCCCTGGCCATTTGACTCGAAGCCGCCCCCACCCTCCCCTCTCCCCCTGTACCCGTTTCGCCGAAAGGCGTTTGCCTTTGCTAAGCGTGCTAAAATAAATTGTCACGGTTTCATCCCTTACTAACTCATCTTACGACTTAGCCAACAAAAAAATATCACCTTGGGTCTCTTCACCGGATCTTTGTTTATGATTCTTATGCCCTGGTCCATATACACACTCACTCTTTAATTCTCGCAATGCCCACTAAAATAAATTCACAATTTTATCCACTGTTTATACATAGAAATGTTGAGTGTTTATGTGCGTGTGTGTGTGTGTGTGTGTGTGTGTGTGTGTGTGTGTGTGTGTGTGTGTGTGTGTGTGTGTGTGTGTGTGTGTGTGTGTGTGTGTGTGTGTGTGCAGAGTGTCTGTGTCCGTACGATGGCTTATTGATCAATCAATCAATCAATCAATCAATCAATCAATCAATCAATCAATCAACAAACCAATCATTCAATAACTAACCAGAACATTAATTTGCTTTCCCCGAACGTGACATTAAAGGGATAGTTGAGTTTTGGTAGAGAGGGCGCTAGACTACTTTTTTTTTTGTGTGGTAATGAAAAACTGAGTGTAAAATTTGAAAGAGCATAATATTTAAATAATAAAATCATCTTTGTTTGATCAAAATCGGTTCAGAGACGGCTGAAATATCCATAAATATAACAATTTGTAATAAAGCTGGGGCCCCAGGTTTATTAGATAATTTTGAACCAGCCGTTAAAAATTCAAAAAAATGCTTCCTCTTTTCAAAAAGTGACAAAATAGGTATTTAAATAGTTGTTGGTTATTTCTCTATCTAATCACTATTTCAACAAAACATCACATGCACAATATTTTATTCAAAATGGTTGAAACCGATGAGTGTTTATAGAGCGCCCTCTTACGTTTTAACGGCTCTTTTTTAATGATAACATGATCTTTAATACGTCATTTGTAATGTTGTGTTCCTTTCTAGTTATAACTATTAGTTTGTAATGTAATGATGCAGGTTTTGGTTACTAAAATTCAGTTTCACCAAAACTGTACTCTCCTTACCAGAACCCAACTATCCCTTTAATTTTGCCCAATTATGACATTCTTTTCCTAAAAATTACTTGTTTTTGTCCTAATTACATGTTGCCGTTTTCAAAAATTGGGGGAGGGGGATGCAGCCCCCTATAGATTGCAGATCCATGAGAAAGCCCCCGTCTAGGATCCAGGAGGCAATGCCCCGGAGGTTTTTTTTATTTCAGCAATTTTCAACCCTTAGTATACGTATGGTTACTATACAGTGTGGCCCAAAATGACGGAACGGGGCACTTCCCAAAATATAGTAACAAAATGATTATGTCCATCGGATATGGTATGTTTTCCAATGAAAAACAATACCTAGAACAGTAGCATTGGTCGTGTTGTTTTTGTTTTAGGGCGCTCTGAGTGACACCATGTCAGGTTCCCATTTTTGCCCATCATAGCATCGAACAACGAGCAATACGCGAGCTATTGTTAGTGTGCATTCAGCTGTGTGCCGAGAGAATGGGCGTGGTTGATCGATGCTATGACGGGCAGGAAGTGCGATTTATCAGGCACTGACTTGTTAAAAATTGACAAAAATGGGAAGCTGTGCATGGTGTCACTCAGAGTGCCCTAAATTAAAACAAAAACTACACGACCAAAATGACTGTTCTTGGTATCGTTTTTCATTGGAAACCCTATCCGATGGACATAATCATTTTGTTAATACTATATTTTGGGAAGTGCCCCGTTCCGTTTTGTTGGGGGCCGCCCTGTATAGGGTTTTTTATCAGTCGAATAACACAAATTAGAGGGCAAGGTTTTTGGTTTTATCCAAGGGCGTCGATTTCTTCTCGCCATTGGGGGGGGGGGGGATGATTCGTCATTTTGACCATCTTTGGCGAGGGAGCGAAGCGACAACCCAGCAGCGTGCCCGGGTTTTTATGGCTGAGGGGGGGGGGGGGGTTAGGGGGCCCCAAAGCTTTTGAATTCAGCTGTTTAGAAATTGGAAGATTATTAAGTGCACATTGCAAGCATCATGTTATGAGCGGGGCTTTGTCCAATATGAACTTTAGCCTGATAGATACATATTTGCAAGCATTCTGATGGAACCATGAATAGAATAAGTCAAGGGATACCCACATTGGAAAGCTTATTGGGGGTCCAGGGGGCGAAGCCCCCGGAAGCTTGGGGATTTGTAATATCCAGAAATACAATTAACTATTGAATAGTTAGCTCAATTCTAGTGAGCGAAGCGCAGACGCACAGTGGGCCAGGATCGCCTGAAAGTTTGCCAAAAGAGAAGTCCTGAATAAAACTATTTAATGAGTACAGGGCTGGGACTGGGTCAAATAACATTAATGGGGGTTCCAGGGGCGCAGCCCCGGAAGATTTTGGATTTGGGCAGTTAAACATTATCAAAAAGTGGTTTAAAGAAGACTATAGTAACAATTTCCATTCATGAGAGGGGGCAATTATTAATGCTTCTTAATTTTAATGTTAATATATATTTTTGAACCCCAAATATTGGGGGGGATGATAATACAGGCCACCCCCCCCCCCCCCTCACCTGAAATATTGGTGGGGATATATCCCCCCATCCCCCCCCCCCTGATCGACGCCACTTTTATCTGACCAACACGACTAAAATGGACTTCAGCGCCACTGACTAAAAATATATTTGTTAACCGTATCGCTCCGGTTGTCGACGATTAATATAATTCAGGCTACATTTTTGGGGTGGGGCCATGGAGGAACGAAATAAATATAATAATTACGTAATTATTTTATGACGGCATTCAATATAGGGCATAATACTATGGTAACCGTAACAGGTAAGTAGTCCTTGTAATGACATTGCTGCTTATGGTTATCGTCTATCGCATGAACTAGTTAATGATTTATATTACGAGTGCGGACATTGGTCTACAAGGCGTCGAACGCTCTGATTATACCGGGCGTCGTCGCACATTTTCTCTGTTATTTGCACGGGCATGACGAGTTAGCCATGATGCGGTGACCTATATAAAGAGCAGTAGATTCTGAAGTCAAATTGGGTGGTAAGACGAGGTGTGTTGTGTTTTTCTTGATTATAATGTACTTCTGTGAAATTATTATGGTGACCGGTTGACGTGAGTTACTACATACACGGACCCCAACACATAAGTGATTCGTCTCCTATAAAACAATGCAACCGACTGCAGAACAAAAAGAATGCTACTGAGTGATCGACATCGGACTTTTGACGATGGGCAGTGATTAAAGGCACAACGATACTCACCCAAAAATAGCACTGGAATAAAGTGGACAGAGAGGAAACATTGAGGTCCACAAGCTCTTACTATTTTTCTGTTAAACGGATCATTACAATCGCTTAGGGCAATGGTCATTATTTTCGAAACCAACTCGATATAAATATTAGACTGAATATTTTAAAACACCCATCAGTATTAGCTGCGTTTTGTAGACCATAACAGCAACCATCATGACGCATGTAGGTGGTGGAACTGATATGGTGGCAGCGCGAAGGGCCTTCGAGGAACAGGAGGAGAAAAACCGCAACACCATGCCGCAGTACACAGATGAAGTCTTCCTGACGCCGAGCCACGCCGCAGGGGACAAGAAGTTCTCTCTGGCTGCTGCCCTGTGCTGGCCCATCATAGGCATCTTCGGGCTCCACCATTTCTACCTGCGACGGAAGTTCTTCGGGATCGTCTACGCCTGCACCGCCGGGTTGTTCGGCATCGGCTGGCTTGTCGACTGCTGCAGGATTGGAAGATTGGTCAGGAGGTGTAACGAGGATGCCTCGGAGGCTAGAGCCAAAGGCCACTGGATCAACAGCAAGAAGTATCCCGGTTACCTCACCGAGAAGAGCTTCCTGGATGCGCTGCTCCTATGGCTTCCACCATTCGGAATGTTCGGTACGTTGCTTTAGATTAATCTACATTTGGGGGCTAGGTATGGTTGCTCCCCAGGGAGGCGAAGTGGTGAAAAAAGATTATTTGGCCGTGTTGAACTGTATCTTATAATGTCCAAGGGCATGAAGTGTAATATTGGTCCTCTGAATAGTGTGGTTTTATTTATTGATTAAGTTTTAATGTGGATCTTCTTAGACATTCGATTGTTTTCAATATAACACAAACACATCATAATCGACAGTCGTTTCCGCAGGTGGGTCATCACACGTGGCGGGGGAATTGAATGGGAAATTATTCCCATATATCAGATAATAATATATCATATGTCTCTGGGGTCCCGGGAGGATATATTTTGGGTCAATGCATACATAAATAAAGGTACATTCTTATTTATAATTGATTGAGTCTGATAAAGACAGTGTCTGAAAAGTTGCTTTCTCTGATCTTACCCTTTTCAGGACTGTACCATTTCTACCTGGGGCGCAAGCGCTACGGGACATTCCACGCCTGTTCCTTTGGGTTCTTCATGTTCGGCTGGTTCATCGATCTATTCAGGCTCTCCTACATGGTGGACAAGGCCAACACGGACGTCATGCTAATGAAGAAAGGCACCCGCATCGGGAAGGACCCTTACGTGACGTCAGATGCGTACCTCCTTGCGTTCCCTCTGGGGATGTTCGGACTACATCACTTCTACATGGGTAACACGCGCAAAGGACTCATCTATGCCTGCACCATGGGTCTCTTCCTTGTCGGCTGGGTGTCCGACCTCTTCCAGATGCCGCTCATCGTGGAGGAAGCAAATAAGCAGCACGAGATGAGAGCGCGGCTGCAGAACGCTCTCCGGCATGGAGTTGGTCCGCAACAGAACATGATAGGGATGACGACCGTCGTCAACCAGGTTAACCAAGGGGCGCCTAATGGTTACCCTCCCAACATAGCAGCACATCAGGGAGTCCACATTAACATGCCGGAGCCACCGCCGGCTTACCGGTCAGAAGCGGGGGTGGGAGAGACGGTCCTTTTCGCTGGGGAGTTAGCTCCGAACAATCCAGGTGCCTCTGCCTCGGCCGCAGAGACTGGAGGGTCGTCAGCAGAGCAGATCCCTCCGAAAAGTTATTAAAGCAGACTATTCGAAAAAATTACATTTTTTAAATGTATGTTCGCACGAAAGTATTAGAAGCATTGTAAAATCTATTTCTCCATAACCAACAACTTGAATTACACATATTGGATTCCTTTGTATATGTTTTATTGTGGAATTTGCAATATTAAACTTTCTTGAAACATGTTGTAAGGGAACATTCATACAGCCATTCAAATTAGTTTCCTTTCATTGCACAGAAAAGCGCAAATAATAAACATCAGATGACTAATTATTCACAAGGCAACATTTTATTTGATACATCTTTACTCTCTTGATGGTAATTTATGTTTCATGTTCACTCATTACTAATTGTTATATACATGTATTTACGAACAATACTCATAATTAAAATATATTTTAATAAAACAATGCCATGATAATTAATTAATGTGTTGTTATTATGTTGAATTTCAGGTTTATTCATCCAGCTGTCAATTTCGATTTTCAATTTCAATTTCAATGTCGGAATTGACTGTAGGCCAACGTAGTATTTTCACATAATCATGCTTAAAGACGTTGAGCATGTTTAAGTTTTTAAATATCACAATTAAGGGGATTAACTTACAAAAGAGCTAAACATTTTCCGCAAGTTGTTCTCCGTCGATGACTATTCTATACTTTTAACTAATGAGAACTTTTCAAACTTTATCTGAAGGTTATGGTCACAGATTTCCATAAACAAATTTCGATTATAGTACTGGTAAATGCACAAGCCACATCATTTTATGCCCATAATTAAAGGAAAATTACATTTATCAAGGTTCTAATAATACGGGTGAATGATGTTTAAACCAAGATAAAATAATAAAACAGTACACGGGGAAAAAAAATATAAGTAACTGCAATATGACATCACATTTGCTTCACTGTGTCGAATATGAAATAAGCATTATATCTTTTGTTTGGAAAAGACATTGACATTATTTTTTTCTTGCTCGTCACCACAGACAAACACATGAAACAGCCGCGGAAGGAAATTTTCATTTTTATTCTATATCCAATTATTCTTGAATGACTCGTATAATTTTTCAAACACAACAGAACAGATTATCATCATCAGTCACAAGCTAATTATTTCAATAAATTGATTGCAAATGAATGCCATCGTACTTACTTCATGATACGTTTACAATCAGTCAGGTATGGTAATAATTGAGTGTTGATATTTTGTTATGAGACCATGGTGGAACGGTTATTATTAAAGCTCTTGTTCGTCATGATACTATATGATTGTATAATTTATTATTATTACTTTATAATAATCATCATCTCGCGGGGCACTTTCCTTCCTTAGTAAGGCGAACTCGTCCGGTAAATTGCGTGGAATCTCCTATATAGGCAAAGTCATAGTTATCTCGAGAATATCTCGCGGGCACTTTCCTAAATGAAGTTTTACGATGCCACCCTTGTGGAACTTCTTGCGCAAGGCGAACCCGTCCGGTACTTCGTGAAATCCCTTATAGGTTAAGTCATTGTTATTATGAGATCATCTCGCGAGACACTTTCCTAAATTAAGTTTTACGATGCCACCCTTGTGGAACTTCTTGCGCAAGGCGAACTCGTCCGGTAGTTTGTGAAATCCCTTATAGGTTAAGTCATTGTTATTATGAGATCATCTCGCGGGACACTTTCCTAAATACAGTTTAACGATGCCATTCTTGTGGAACTTCTTTAGCAAGGCAAACTCGTCCGGTAGTTCGTGGAACTTCCTATAGGAAAATAGTTAGTTATCTCGAGATCATCTCGCGGGGTACTTTCAGTTCACTTTCAGTTTCACGATCCCAGCTTTGTCAAACTTCTTGGGCAAGGCGAATTCATCCGGTAGTTCGCCAGGTTCGAAGGAATGTCCTATATGCAAAGTTATAGTTATCTTTAGATCATCTCGCCGGGCACTTTCCTAAATGCACTTTCAAGATCCCAGCTTTGTGGAACTTCTTGAGCATGGCGAATTCGTCAGGTTCGAAATAATCTCCTATACATGTATAATAGACAATTGCATGTTTATCTCTAGATCATCTCGCGGGACACTTTCCTAAATGCAGTTTCACGATTCCAGCCTTGTGGAATTTTTTGAGCAAGGCGAACTCGTCCGGTAATTCGTGGAACCTCCTATAGGCAAAGTCGTAGTTATCTCGAGTCCTGTTCTCGCGGTCGTCGTAGTGATAAGGTATGGGTTTCTGCTGGAATTCTGGGAACGGATAAAAGCCGTACATGTGGATCTCGTCGCATAGCGTGGCGGCGATGTTGAACATGAGTAGTCCAGTACTTATCCGCTCCTCCTCGATGCCCTTCGTCATCCAGAAACTGCGGAAAATAAAATACATAAAGGATTAAGATGGTGGTGGTGGTGGTGGTGGTGGTAATGATGTATACAATGAAGATGATGATGATTATGATGATGATGATGATGAAGATGATCATCATGAAGATGATGATAATGATGATGATGATGATGATAGTGATATTGATGATGATGATGATAGTGATATTGATGATGATGATGATGATTATGAAGATGATGATGATGATGATGATGATGATGAAGATGATGATGATGGTGATGATGATAGTGATATTGAGGATGATGATGATGATGATGATAGTGATATTGATGATATTGATGATGATGATGATGATGATGATAATGATGATGATGATGGTGATAGTGGTGTGAAGCTTTCGCTATCCAGTAACTATTAGGACGAAAAAGGAGGAAGTGCAGGAGGAAGAAAATGATGAGGACGAAGAGGGGAGAAGGAGGCGACGAAAGAGATTGAAACGGAAGGAAAAGCAGGTCAAGTTGCCGGCGAAATAATCAGAAAGATAATAACGAAGAAAAATACAAAACAAATAATGAAGGGCATGGCGATATCAACATCTACCATATTTGCTGGGTGTAAAATAAATATTTCATTCTCAATTTAACATTTAAAGAAAACATTGATTTAAACTTTAAATCTACAAAGAAAATATTTCCTTTCCTTTTAAATATCACTCACTCTGATATATCCAGCAGGATATTCCCGGGAAAGGCGAGCTGAACATTTGTCAACCTTTTAATATTCCTATTGAAAAAGTCTAAGATTTCGTGAACCGTCTTGGTGACGTAATGCGCGGAGAAGATTGGGATCCAAAGCACGTATTTGCCGTAGCCGACCAGCCGCTCCTCAAAGCGATTTTTGTCGTGGTCTTTGCGCAGTCTTCCGTAGAACCGATCGAGGATGCTGGGGTTGAAGGTGATGACGTCAGTCTTGGTCCCGACGTCCTTCTCGTAACCCTTGATGGTGGCAAAGTTGCACCGGATGGCGAAGTCGGCTGTGTCGATGCTGATGCCGCAGCCGCTGTCCAGAAGGATCCCGCTGTTGCCGACCACCGAGCATGTCTTGAAGTGCTGATTGCGGAATAGTTGTCGAGTGGGCAGGAGACGCCGAAGGTTGGCTGGGACCATGGTCATGGCGCGGGCCTTGGCGCTGTAGAACCGCTTCAGCTGCCCTCTCGTGTCGTCGTCTGAGGTCATGGTGATCATCTTGTACGGGTTGAAGAACTTCCGCATCTCAGCTCTGCATGGCGGGTAATGAAAAAAGAAAGCTTTCTACCCAGATTACTAATACCACAATGAAAACATAATTTAACACCGCAATTCAGCCATACTTCGATCATGGAATTAGTTTAAAAATTGGGTTTTGATTATAGGTAACAATATAAAACACCATCAGCGGCGTAACACTGGGGGAGGGGCACGGGGGATGGGACGTGCCCCCCCCCCCCCCCAATAATTTGGCCCAAAAAACATAAGGTAAAAGTAAAGTAAACATAAGCTAGTCCCCCAATAATATGTGTGCCCCCTTCCCAATCAGTCCGTCCACGCTACGACACTGAGCACCATACCTTGTCTCCAGGAGAGCGGTCTTGTTCGATGTCCACTGATGACGGAGGATCTCCTCGACGTCCGCCTTGGCCTTGTCATCGTACTGGATGATCGAGTAGTAATCTTCCTCGCTGTAATCATCGACCTCGCCTTCCGCGAAACCCTGCATCCTCCTGGACAAAGGAAACAAACAAAAAGATCATTATGAGGATGACAACAAGGAAGCGGGGTCGAGGAGGACGAGGGAGTGGAATTAAGTTCGCTCTGTCGCACACAACGATTATAGGAATTACAGTCCCTAACTGTCCAGTCATTGGTCTCACCTTCCACAAAGCCCTGCATCATCATGGACAAACAACAACAACAACAACAACAACAACAAAAAGATCATGAATTAAAGGGCATCAAGCGTGGGGATGCTACATAGCGGGTCGCCATTTTGAACTGGGTTAGTTTGCGCGCACCGCATGACACTGAGCTAACGTGCATTACGCACCGTGAGCAACGCGTATGCAAGATGGCGCCGCGCATCTCATTTGACGAATCTGAACTACCTTTAAGGTTGCCCCATTGCGAAAACGAAGCGAAGTCGAGGAGGCTACAATAGGGCAAGTGGAATTAATTTGTTAGTGTCGACACTAAAAAAATTAGTAACTTTGTTGACAAGTGCAAAAAATGATGCGTGGTTAATGAAATGTGTATTGGAGTGATCTGATATGTCCAGAAAGTAATGTTTGAAAATTTCATGTTAATTTGATATTGTTTGGCCGAGAAATGAGTGAAAATGCAAAGTGATATATGCACAAAGTCATTGCACTTACTTCGTACACGGCTTCTATACGATCCCGTAGATAGTTTAACATCCGAACACTTCAATCGTAAATAGCTTTTGAACAAAAATGGAAATTTGACAAACCCGAAACCTGTCCCAGAGAACCACTACCCAGCTAGCCACCTGACGTCGGGCCGATGTCGGAAGTTGGTTGCCGGATGTCGGCATATCGCCGTTGGCTCGAGGTTAAAATGTCCGCCAGCCCAACATCGTCACGACGTCATTTTTGTGATATATTGGCATAACGTCTTTTTTCGACAATGGCCCAACATCATCTCATGACATGATGTTGGGCCATTGTCGGGAAATGACGTTATGCCAATATATCACAAAAATGACGTCGTGACGATGTTGGGCTGGCGGACATTTTAACCTCGAGCCAACGGCGATATGCCGACATCCGGCAACCAACTTCCGACATCGGCCCGACGTCAGGTGGCTAGCTGGGTAGTCGAGTTCCAAGTAAATTTTGAGGATTTGGGCAATGTTACTGTCCGTTTAAAATTACAAAGTATTACGATTAAACCCAGCATCTTCCAAAATGCATACGGGCACATTTTTTCCAGGAAGAGGAGGGGGGGGGGGGGGGAGGGGCCTGAGGTCTTTTGCCCAAATATTTATCCTCCCCCTTTTCCCCAAGCAAAATGGAAACAAACAGTTTTTACTCTATAATGCATCTTCCTGAGCACAAAATAAGAAGCGCAGTTCAACTAAGGGGGCAAGTGAGTCAAATAAAACGAGTTTGCATTGTCATACCTTTGGCCATACCATTTTCCCTGTTTTTTTTTCTCTAAAAAATATTGGGAGTGCCCCCCCCCCCCCCCCCCCCTCACCCGTTTATACACCATGGCCGTTTATTATACACAACGATCGAGTATGGTGATGTAAGGATTCACAAGACAAAATTCTACTTACACTCTTCAGTATCTGTCATTCCATCCAAAATAGCGCCACCTTTCACTTAGAGGCACTTAGTCCCTATGCATCTAGTAACTTTATTGGCATGACGTTTGTGCAGAAAGTGATGAATGGTTGGTAAAAATTATGTAGTTCTTTTTATATGTCCTCTAAGTATTGTGTGAACATTGTCATGTTAAAGGGATATTTGAGTTTTGGTAAAGAGAGTACAGTTTTGGTCAAACATAATTTTAGTAACCAAAACCTGCACCATTACATTACAAACTAATAGTTATAACGCCACCATGCTTGAAAGGAATAACAAGTTTAAAATTACTAATTAAAATCCGCTCCGACTGAGTTTTACTTTCACCCCAAAATTTGACCACTTTTAACAACAAAAATGTGTTGAAATACAAGTAGTTACACCCATAACCATAACAATCAATGTCTATTATTATACAAATAGGCTACATCCATATCTTGACGTGAGAAAAGGTAAATACTGTAGAATATTACTAATTTCAAATAAAATGTATGTTGTTATAGATTTTAAATTACATGTACATTTTAGTCGACTGATAAAAATAAAAAATGCGACCTTGCCAGGACTCGAACCTGGAATCCCCTGATTCGTAGTCAGATGCCTTATCCATTGGGCCACAAGGCCGACGCGTTCATAGTGCGAACTTTGGCGACCAGACCAATATATTTTGTGTACGATGCACCGAGTTCGCCTACGTACGTTCAATGCAAAGATCCGCTTTTGAAAAAACCGCGCGCTAAAATTAGAATAATGGCGCGTGCCGTGATCAATGGAGCATACACACCGATCGGTGACACTGTCAACAAAGGCGTACGAAGTAGGCGCTATAAAATAGGACGAGTGTCCGCAGGGGTAGTTACTTTTGAGCCAAACGTAGCGTGAGGGCCAGGCGTTCATGAATAAACATAAGGTCATGACGTCACGGTATGTCATAAGCATAACATAACAACTATAATAACAATTCAAATGTGGTCAGCCCCCCCCCCCCCCCCCCACTTTCAAAACCTTTCCGCGGCCCCTGTATATTGTCTTCCATTTTTTGTTTTGCCGCGGTGCACCCCCCCCCCCCCCCCTATCCCATTCAGTCCAACTCCAACCACACTACGCCAGCCATTGTCATTATAATATTAGTACTGTCAACCGTTTTTTCTTATTATTTTAAATATTGCAAAAATAAGAGTGGATATTTATTAGAACTATGACACTAAAATGAAAATAAGGATGTAACAGTAACACTAACACTACGTAATACTACCTCGTTGCAGCATTGCAACCCCTTCCCGCTGGAATAAAAATAATGAAATTAAATATTTTCCTTTGTGACATAAAAAATCCATTATTTTCGGGAATAGACAACCGCAATGCACATGGGATGGAACGTAGTTTGCATGTTTGTTAATTCCTGGTTTGTTTTTTAAAAGGATTAATCCTACAAACAAAATATGTTAGAAAAACTCATGTTATTATGTTTGTATTTTTAATAGTAATTTATTTCGACAAGCTATACAATATAAAACGTAAAACCAGGACAATCGAAATATAGATCTTCAAAACGATATCAAGTCTATTTACTAATGAAACCCTATAAAAATGATGAAATCAAAACGAAAAAAATTCGACCTTGCCAGGACTCGAACCTGGAATCCCCTGATTCGTAGTCAGATGCCTTATCCATTGGGCCACAAGGCCGACACGTTAAAGATGGCGCACTTTGCCTACGAGTTCATTTTCGCGCGGCTACGATCTTCTGAAATCCGCGCGTAAATTTAGCTATATCACGTGACTACACGCGCGAAATACACCACTGATACAAAAGGAATCGTATAACATGTGTGTGTAGTGTGTGTGTGTGTGTGTAGTGTGTAAACATGCGCGCTATGCGATACGTCTTTGTGCGTGTGTATCCGATCCATTCACCCAAGCCTGTCACTTAAAAAAAATCAATGATAGGTAGTCTTTAAACTAGACCGTATTTATTTGTTTATGATTTTATGCAGATGGTGACGCTTCACTCAATATTAATCCATTTTTTCATAAATCAGGGGCCGCGGAAAGGTTTTGAAAGTAGAGGGGCTGACCACATTTGAACTGTTATATATTTCATTATTTTATGCTTATTTATTTCTTTGTTTTAAGCCAAAAAATAGCCCCCCCCCCCCCCCCCGGTTCCGCGGCCCCTGTAAATATATAGGCATACTGACTTGGCAGTGTGGCACTGACAACATTAAAATTTATGTTTGCATGGCATACCATGAATAGCAGGAGCCGATATGAATTGCGAGTCATGACAAAAGTTTGAATGTTTGGGTTTTCAACTGTTTGTTCGTTGTTTGTTTGATGTTTTTTGTGGTTTTTTTTGTCGTTTTTTAATTGTGTTTTTGAGTTTGTTTGTTTTTTCTGTTGTTGTTTTGTTTTTTTTTGTTTTTTTTTTTTTTGGGGGGGGGGGGGGGGTTGGGGGCGATTCATTGGCGATATAATTCAATTTGAATGTTTGCGCGTCGAGGTGTATCAGGGGTGTACAGTACCGGGGAGGGTGGGGGAGGGGGCGCTCGGGCTCTACAAAGGAGGATTTCCGAATGGCTCTCTCAAATTTCGTCGATAAAAACATTGGGCTTACTGCACGTGCGTGTTTTCCAAAATTGTAAAGTTTAAAGGGATAGTTGAGTTTTGTGAGATACTGAAAAACTGAGCCTGTCAAATTCGGAAGAGCATACAATTTTAATGACAGAATAAACTTGATTTGATCAAAATCGGTTTTATGGCTGAAATATCCATAAACATAACCATTTGTAATATTTGTGGGGCCCCACAATTATTCGAGAATTTTGAATGTGCCAGGGGTTTAATGCTCTATGGCATTTGTGTGTATTGTAACTCGCAAAAGTGTGAGCTTGGCACTCAAGGAGTTACAAATTAAATGCTTCCTCATTTTCAAAAATGTTACAAAAGAGGTTTTTAAATAGTTGTTGATTATCTCTATATCTAATCACTATTTCAACAAAACATCACATGCACAATATCTTATTTAAAATGGTTAAACCAATGAGGGTTTAGAGAGCGCCCTCTTGAGTTTTAACGGCTCGTTTTTAATAATAACACTGGGCTTTTTACTTGGTCTTTAGTAATTTTGTATTCCTTTCGAGCATGGGGTAGTTATAACTATCAGTTTGTTATGTAATGGTGCAGGTTTTGGGTACTAAAATTCAAGTTTTACCAAAACTGTATACTCTCTTTAACATGCAGAACTCAACTATCCATTTAATACATTTCCATGTTTGGAACGTACTGATGAAGAGATAAATGCACTCCGTCACTCCCTGATACAGTGGCGTATAGTGTAATCAGACTGATTCTATTTTGTATATATATATAAATATTATCGGAGCATACTATATTGATTTTTTTTGTGAGGGACGGTGTACCTCTATAATTTGTATATTGCAATTAAGGGGGCACTTCCCCGGCCCCAATGCCCCCCCCCCCCCAAAAAAAAAAAAAACAGGTGCTACGTACGCCTTGCCCTGATAAATCTAATCCGGGAAATGGCTCTTATACATTTTTTAAAATGCTGAAAAGTACAGTACATGCACACAAGTGTACAACACTAGATTGTAAACGATTTAAAGGGGAATTCCACCCCAGAAATATGATGGTTGCTATAAAATGAAGTGAATATGAAGAATCATGATCGAAAATCTGAGGCAAAACGGTAGAGCAATACAAAAGTTATGACAGGATGAACTTTGCTCCGAATTTTAGTATCGTTCGCAATTGCTATCGATCGTGACGTCACTTGCGAGCTGCAGCCATTTTGACTTCTACATGGAAATTTAAAAAAAATTATATTTTCTTAATAACAAAGCAAAATTATGAGCTTACAAATTCCAAAGAGGTTGGCCCATCGATATTCTTCTATGAATTCGTGAAAACAAGCAGAGAAAAATTAATTTTTAGCAACGAAAATGAGAAATAAGTGTATTTTCATGTACTATTAAAGCCATGGCGAGTTGCTCGTCAATGATGTTGCATATGGCGGCAATTTTGAAACGATCGCTCATTACTACACGATGTTCAAATAGGTATAACTCCCGTGTTTCTTGTCCGATTTTGATCAAATTTTCACCAATTATGCCTCTTATTCTGCTTATTCAAATAACGAATGGTTTTATTAGGCCCGGAATACCCCTTTAAATAAAGACTAATAGGGTATTGATAATGTACAAGCACTCCTTTTATTTTGTAAACATAATGGCCCGTATTCACAAAGGAGGTTTGTACAAACCCCGGTTCAAACCGCGGTTTACATCTATGGAATGCCAATTGTAAACTGATGGAGAGAGAATGTGTACCATCAACATTGTTAACAAGTAAGGAATTTACATTCTCTCTCCATCAGTTTACAATTGGCATTCCATAGATGTAAACCGCGGTTTGAACCGGGGTTTGTACAAACCTCCTTTGTGAATACGGGCCAATATGTTTGTGTGAAAATGTGTTATAATCACGTGCATGATATAGAATGTGTTGTGTGCGAAGAACCTTTTTTTTTAAACGAAAGTAGTTACATGAAATTATCCAGAATTAAAATTAAATTGAAATCAATTATCATAATTATAGTGGGAAACGGGTGCGATAAGAACATATAATGAGCGTTCCTTGGCAACGTACCATGGCAACCGTCATAACCAAATCACCGGGCTTATTTAAAAGTATTAATGTCACGCCTGACGACAGTCTCGATTCTTGACATGTCATTAATTAATGTTTCCAGGTTGAAATTGTGGCGTAATATAAATACAGGGGGGGGGGGGGGCGCGCACGGGGGCATGTGCCAACAATAATTTGGAGGGAAAAAAACAATGAAAAACATAAGGGGAACATTTTTGAGAAAAAAACAAAGAAATACATAAGGTGTGCCCCACCCCCCCCCCCCCCCCCCCCATCAGTCCGATCAGGCTACGCCACTGGTTGAAATTGTATTCAAAAACATAAACGGAGGCACATACATGATTGTGATGTACAGATGGGGTGGGTATACTCGGGGGCTGCGGCACATAATAGCCTACATCCCTCCTACAAAATGTTTGTATAAATTATTTACGAGATTTATGTAATACTTTTTACAGGGTTTGTTTTATTATTAGTAGTATGATCACAATATACGAAATTGGAAGAGGGACAACGGTTTACCGGCCCCTCCTTGAAATACAGCAATAAACCTTTACTAGGTGAAGCTTCCGGCGTGGTACCATGTTGTAGTTTTAAAAGAACTGTTGACAGAGATAATATGGATCAAATAGGAAATGGCATTCTTTCGTCAAATATAAGTACTGATAAAAACTAATAAAAAGGGGAAAGAGTCTGAGAATAGTTCGCAAAAAACAAATGTTGGAATGAATGCTGGTGGAGAAAAGCGAGTACTGATAAAAACCTATATATTGTAAGCTAATTTAGGAGGATGTATATGCAAGCTGAGACTGTCCTTTCTACAATATATTATTCACATTGTAAACAAACAAAAAACAAACACTAATAAACAAACACAAATGAACATATTCTTAACAATAATGAACGTCTTTTACTTTTTATCGTTGGTATAAGGGCAAGGAGGCACTGATGTTTGTTTGTTTGATTGTTTGATTGTTTGTTTGATTATTTGTTTGTTTTTGTGTTTATTTGTTTTTTTCTTTGTATGTGTTTGTTTGTTTGTTTATTTGTTTTTGTCTTTGTATGTTTTGTTTGTTTGTTTGTTTGTTTATTTGTTTTTGTCTTTGTATGTGTTTGTTTGTTTGTTTGTTTTTGTCTTTGTATGTGTTTGTTTGTTTGTTTGATTGTTTGTTTGATTATTTGTTTGTTTGTTTGTTTATTTGTTTTTGTCTCTTTATGTGTTTGTTTGTTTGCTTGTTTGTTTGTTTGTTTGTTTGTTTGCTTGTCTGTTAGGGTCGTTCACCATAATTATAGACTCGCCTTGTGGAATCCCAGAATACTATACAGTATGGTGTTGGAGTCAAGTCATTGCCAAAGACCGATTATCCACATTTGGTTTGTGCATTTAGCTTGTTCAAAGCAAAGGGTCATTCTCCAGCTGACCCGTCCGAGTTCAAGAGAAGATAGAAACAGATGATTTGAGACCAAGACAGTAATTGAATTGTCACATCGACCCAGGGGACTAACTTATATCCAGCTGGCTGACATGGGCGTGACGTCATGAAGAAGGGTATATAAGAAGAAAAAGGGGATAAGGATAATAATAACCTTGCCCTTCAATAGCTAGTGGACTAAAACGTATAGGCCTATACCAAAGATGACACCAATAATGGATATAAAGCTATAGACATACACTAATAGGCCTATATATAACTAAAAATAATTGTAGCTAATAATTATAGTCACACAATAATCATTATTATGACCGTCTATACATTAAAAAGCCAGTTTAGTATGGTTTCATTTCATCATCATAATTTTGCTCCGTCATAGTCATCTTCATCTATAAGTCTATACCGTCATCACAATCATCACCAACATTATCTGTCATCGCCATCACAATCATCACCATCATCATCATCATCAGCAGCAGCAGCAGCAGCAGCAGCAGCAGCAGCATCATCATCATCATCATCATCATCATCATCATCGCCATCATCATCATCATCAACATCATCATCATCACATTGATGGTGGTATATAGTGACGACGATGTTGATGATGACAATTCAATATCATGGAAACCGGAGAAAGATTCAAATCTGAAGACTGTCCATCCATTTGAAACATGCACAGCGAAAGATTGAAGAAATTGTCTATAAATAAGTCACAATCATTAATCATAAATATTGTCCAGCCTCCCAGCTATTCATCAGGTATACTTTATGGTCCGATGTTCATGCATGAATCGAATATGCCTACTTTTAATGGAATATATATCAATCGTCAGCATAGACACTCCGCACCACCTTCTCTCCCATGCCGTTAGGAATTTTAAAAATCTTTTTTTTAAATCGAAATACATGGATAATAATTATTAAAATTATGGCAAAATCAAGCTGATCCCCTTGGCATATTATTGTCCCCTGTTTATCGAATTATGGCTACGCCATTTTTCTCCACAATGATGAGCCACCCATCCAGGGACCTATATAGATAACCACGATTGACAATTATAAATCCTTGATCTCTTGAATTAGCCTTACCTTGGCGTAAACGTTAGTAGTTTTATTTTCTTATTTGTTTGACGGTCTAGTATAGTTGTTTCTTGTTTGTTTCCCGGTGTTTATTTTCCCCATTTCAATGCATGGGTATTAGTTGATGCTGCCATTTGCCTTCAAGCATTGAATTTGAAAGGTAGAAATAAGATAATTAAACTAAAAAAGCAAAACAGTAAGTTGCTGTAATTAAATGAGAGGATTAAAGACACGTTTATTCTAACAATATCAGGGTTTTGATGTATTTTCATGATGTGCTATTCGTGAAAATGTAATAATTTCCATTTTAGCCCTAGCTGTTTGTCCGTTTTAAATCTGTTGTCACGCAAACAACTTTTATTCGAATGGCAGTCAATGCAATGATCTTTATACATAGAACATAACAAAAACATGTTTCGCGTTTAGCTTAGTCAGCATTGACATATACATTTCACAACAGGTGTAGAACTATGTATCGAAATATGGAATTATCTTACCAGCATGGCTCGTGTCGTGAAATATACAGTGGCATAGCGGCGGGGGACTCATGGGGGGGAGGATGGGGGGGGGGGGGGGGGGGGGAGGCACGTCCCCCCTCCCCCCCCAAAAAAAAATAATAATAATAAATAAATAAAATAAATAATAATAATAATAATAATGTAATACAACCAGTACAAAACATAAGAGGTATAATCCTTTACAAAATAAAGAAATACATTTACATGTTACAAACAAAAAACAAAAAAAATTAAATACAAAATAAAACAATGCAAAAAATCGCGTGCCTCCCCCAATCAGTCCGACCACATTTCGCTACTGTAAAATATGCATACAAACGGGGATGGCAATTATTATGTACATGTATATTACGTCCTACTTGCTACTTGATATCCATGATCTTAATCGAGCATCCCGCGGGGACTTTGAAGATATTCAAAAACAAGTCGATTAAAAAAATCTGTCACGTATCACATCATTAATCTCAGCGGCATCCACGAACAGTCATGTTTGTGCAGATTTTCATCTTTGTAATATTCAATATTCACTATATAGCATTGCAATATAGATTCATAATTTGTTACGTTGGTGTTGTTACTGATATGTTGTTGTTTTTATTGTTGTTGTTGCTGTTAAACAATATGACTTTGTATAACTTTTTTTCTACTTACAGATATATATCATGCATGTATTTAAACAACTGAAAAGAAAGAAAATTTGAATGGAAGCGGTAAATAAGTGCCGACCCCCCCCCCCCCCCCCCCCTGAATTTCGGTGGAGAAAAACAAGGATATGATGGGCTAAGTCGTGATTAAGATGATAAGCATAATATTAATTGAATGTAAGTGTGAATCACCAGAAGTGATGGTGTCACTCATAAAACTAATACAAACTAACAGGAACAGAACTGGGAATAACTGAAAGTCGATAATGTACCCACATTAATACGAGATGCTCAACATAATTATGTGGCATACTGTAATTAAATTTCAAAATGAGAGGAAACGGTATGACTGTGAATCATTTCAATACGGTGGGGCACACGTCCATTACTGAACTCATGGTCAAGAGAATGTCCCAAGACAACCGTAAAACGGATCAGAAGAAATTAGAGGAAACTGGTGGTTTTTAACTATATACACCCACTGGAGTTCTCTGATCCCCCCGACATATAAACATAACCACAAAGTTGCCACCAGCATATAGAGTGGAACCCGCGTCCATTTTGTGCAAATTTTGTTCAAATTGTGTTCAAACAAAATGTTTACAACTATGAAACTAAGACAATAATAATCATTAAAAAAACTTACTGTATAATGTATTATAACTTGCTATGAATGATGCATTTCGTAAACAAAGCTGAGGGCAAAATTAAAAGATCAAACGTTTTGGAATTTTGGAAGAAAACCCCCCAGTTATATTAGAAGTATACAACATGAATTATGCACATTATTTGTATCAATATCGATTGTATTCAGTTAGGCTTAATAACGGTGCTGCATGAAAACTTATCACCGTGGATATTAATATTTCCTGTTTTTTCAGGGTTGGAACCGTGAAAAATATCCAAAACCATGCATGATAACGAATCTTGTGCAGTTTGCCGGTAATGCCAGCGGATACACCTTTATATCCCTTGATACAATATTTGTTTGTTTTCGTTATTTACCTGTTCAATTTTCTGATCATTATCAGTTGAAATTATATAAATACAATTAGGCCTATATTACATAATAAAAGCAACAGTGGCGAAACATGATACTGACCTAGGGGCGGGCAGGATGCCCGAGGTCCCGGTGAAGTCTCGGTATGCCTGGTGGAGCCGGGCGAGCTGCAGCTGGTTGTCCGGGGTCTGCATGATCAGCAGCACGAACACGGTCATGGTCAGGGAGATGAGGAGCACGATGCGACGACCAGTCCGGATCAGCATCTTGACGCGGTCGATGAGGTCAATGATGACGACGAAGGCCGACCGACGATGTCAGCGAAGTCGATGGCTGTAAATGATGTGACGGCGTTGACTGTGCGGACCTCGAGATTCGAGGGCGAGATGAAGGGTGGGATCTGAAGCGATGTTGAGACCGAATATGACGAAGGTGTGCATCCAGACGCGGAGGGAAGCAGCATGTATCCGATATAGGAACCTAACAGCGGCGTGGTGGCAGTCGTGATACTAATCGACGTTGTTTATTGACGCATTTAATGATTCCGAAAAAAATGTACACCCTTGTGTACACATCTTAGTATCTATATAACCATCCTTGTTTCGTCTTGGTTATGAAGAGGATATGGACGTCGAATTTCTTCACTTCTGTATAAAATTCCTCCCGATTTTAGCCAATCTTGCTTGATTAAATGAGAGGTGAAATGTCAGCAATGATGCCACACGGGTAGATCCAATTAAACATAATGTTCCAGTATATAGAGATGGTAGTTATTCTATTAAACATCCAAAAGCTGGAGGTCAACCGAACAATATTCCACAATAGACATGATAATATAAAAGTAATTCAGATTTGAAAAGGTCATCATATCTAGTCCGTAATGCTGAAGACGTATCATTGAACTGAGCAATCTGCTATTTTGCCGGCGAATCGTGGGTTTAGCATGGCATAGTAGAGGCCGGTTGTATTTGACGAAAATGAATTTCCTTGAATTCGGTTCTCTCATGTGGAAAAGTGAGCGAGCAGACATCCAAATGGCTCTGTCATGTCTGTCCGACAGCTGTGATATGATGAGCAGTTTCCAAATAATTAACGAACGTGGGCTTGCATTCTGTATACCTAACTCAGCATCATGATAATAATTAATATAATTATAATTATGAGAGAAAATGACGTGGAAATTCAAGACACTGCATTAAGACAACAGAGTAACATACAGCTTACTCCTATAAAAATGAATGAAGATAATCTGAAGGAAAAACATATCAAACGATCCCAACTCCTCAAGACGTCATTTGTCAGACAAAACATGCATTGGTCGCCAATTTGTTCAATTCAATTTCAAGACCTTCATCTCGCCGGCATATATATTCTCAGTGGGAGCCAGTTCCTAACTCCGCCCCCTCTCACCACCGCCCTGACTGCTTGCCGTCTTGATCTCAAGACCCAGACTGATTTCTCTCTTACTGTGCGGTTGATCTTTTTGAAATTTTGTAACTCAGCGATCGTATTACATGACCAGTGGCCTACTTCAACTTGCCGGTTTTACTCTGAAATTTAAGTGGATATTTTACGTCATTGTGTGGTTGCAGCCTTGCAGGAAAGGGTAAAGCCACACCAACAAAACGTGAGTTAGGTTTTATAGATAAAATCTCCCTCGAGATATTAGCAGTACATAACAATGTATAATTTTTTGTTTGCAACTAATGCCACGCCCGTTTGAGGTAAACAATAAACACAATCATGATGATAAGATGACAGGTCTACATCCTCTCAGAAGCAAAACGTTACGCAAGATGGCGCAAGATATTTATAAGGACGAACTATATGTCAGCGAGCAAATAAATATAATAGTTGTACAAAATATAAAGGTGTACAAACTAATACTCCCGGTCTTGTGACCGCCAACCAATTATATAAGAGAGGAACGTCACCATGTGACACTTGCCATATTATGACGTCACGTGAAGTTAGTGGTCCATAAAGTTCACACATGCATGAAATGTCACAAACCTATATATAGTATACACTCATAATATACTCTACTGGCACACAAACACTGAAACACACTTTCTTACAAACAGAACATTACAGCTTAATTTTAAATCAATTTGTTAATTAATTATTTCCCTTCTGACAGTCATCAGTCATTTCAAGATATTAATGCTTCTCGTGACAGTTGAACAATAAAAGAAAAGAAAAGGCACTGCATGACTGTTGTTCGCCAGCTGTTGAATGGCCCTGGACTTCTTGGGGAATGGAGATGCCATCAGATCAAACGAGTAATGCAGTAGCCACCCCTCCCCTCTCCTCTCGTCAAAATAAAATGCAATATTTTGCTATTCATTTTTCTATAATTATTATGAGAAATCAAATATTTTCAAACTGTATCATTATGTACGGATTAACGCATAGTTATAGTTATGCCCATCATATTATGCCTTTTTACATAAATGTTGTTGTTGTTAAATCTTTATGGCTCTATATTTGTTCTTATTATTTATTAATTGCATTTTCCTATATATTATTATGTCCGATTTTATTTTTCTATAGTCTCAACTATTATTTGAGTATGATAAGAAATACATTAAATAAAATAACCTATCAAGATGTAGTATAAACGAGGAAATTTGTTGGCACAGATATCATATAACATCCTTATTTTTGTTATTCGAGCAGCTCTTGGCAACCGGACTGTGTCTTGTCTACAAGGTCAAGTCAGCAGCTAGGATCTATATCCTTATCCGGCCACATGTTTGGCCAGTCCATCCATCCAGGGAATGTACTTTTTTTTTCTCTCGGACGTTGTTTACAACATAATTATTTGCTTTTCTATAGCGGCTCATCAGAGGAAAATCTCGTCTGACTGAATATGTGCCAAAACTATACTGGATATTTGAAGGATTATGAGCTATAGATAACGAAGCAAACTTCCGTGATTGCATCCGTTTAAGTCAGGGTATATAGATTTGAGATAAATGAAACTCTCGTCAACCGTCAAGTCGGGCGGTATACGATTAGGCATGATTTCTATCATTATTATGTTCTCTGCAAATTTTGTTGACAGAATAATGTACCCAGGAACATGTTCTTTATTTTGTTCTTTCCAGTTTTATCAAATTTTCTTTTCAGCATAATTATCAATATTTCTGATCATTTCTTTGATTCCATTCTTAATGTCATATATACACCTGTTATTACATTGTGTTAATGGCGTATCCAGTTAACTTTACATTAATTTGTTTCCAGGGAGGGGGTGGGGGGGGGGGGGGGGGGCTTCCACACGAGGGGAATTGTCGTACTCTTAACTCTGACCTATAGGCTGGGTATAATGCCACTCATGCGTGTTATTAAATTATTGTTTTAGTAGATTGGCCATGGATCTTGCTGTCTTCTTGATGGTCATTTCCGTCACATTTCTCAGAACACAGAACGCACGCAGACCCCTAAACCAGAGTTCAATGCTAATGTTTGTACCATCTCATCCGGATGGGACGATGTATTTTCAATTGTCAACAGCCCTGGCAACTAACTGCAGCTGGTCTTTTCCTTGTTGGTCAGATCGTATGTTAATATACTTTCATAAAGTTGTATCTGACGCCCCTGCCCCCCCACCCCCCCCCCCTCTCCCCGTTTAGAGTGGAAGGAAATTAACATTTGATAAACTTTCAAGCTATATCACGTGAAGCATTGAGTTGACAGCCAATGCAGCTATACAGTCCATGGGATACCCCCCCCCCCCCCCCCCCCCATTATGATAATTATATAGAGCCCATGCATATTATTAGCCCCATCCCACCTCTTCACGTTATACAGTTGTGGATGTACGCAATAATTAGTATTGCAAGTTAACTTGATATAGCGGAATGTATAGACTTTGTTTATCCAGTCAGAAGGCCCCTTGAATCTTGCTCCATATAATTATGGCTGTTCTAAATTCGATTTGTCACCTCTGAGATTGGGACTAATCTGGCAAATCTGGCAAACGAACTCAATTTAGCCAAATAAATGTTTTGACGCGGCATGCCAATGTATATAATTTATTATATTTACAACCTTGGTTCCCCTTGTAGATAAAGGAGCCCATAGTCAATTAATGTTGTTGTTTATTCAGTAATACATGCACGTGGGTTTGGCAGAACATAATAAATAAGCTTCAGTGGCGTAGTGTGGTCGGACTGATAGGGGGGGGGGGGGGGGTCGCGCGAGTTATTTGGGACACACTCTATATAATTATGTAGGCTTTTTAAGAATTCCCCTATATACAATGTTGTTACTGTTTTGTCTTCAAATTATTGGGATCACGTGTGCGACAGTAATACCCGCGTATAGATACACCACTCTCATAAGCTTCTATTTCATATTATGTAATTGTGCAAACAAATTAACAAATTAATGATATTATCGCGATCAGTGTCTTATTTAATTTGGAATAAAACAACAAGTAGGAATTGAAATTCATTTGTAATCATTCTCTACTTTACAATATATAGAGTGAAACTAATGAAACAATTTCGCTTCATTAGTCATTGTATGTATACACGTCTTCTCTTTCTCAGCGTGATTTGTTTCTTTGTTATACTCACTATACATTAAATAATAATGAAGCTATTTCTTTCCGTCATCTTCACTTTTCATGCTTTACCTGCACACATTATATATGTCTGACATTGGCTGTCACTGCGAATAGGAATGTGACATTTAAACATGATTTTTGTTATAGTTTGAATCAAGCAATGAACATGATAGCTTCCACAGGCGGACCATACTCAATGTCAATGCAAATGTGTGCGTCAAGGGACTCCCATGAGCGACAGTGCATTCGTCCATCCTAATGTTTCAAAGGTTGTCTCAGTATCATCATCACGGCCATCAACATGGAACTGTCATCGGCTCAACCTTCTCCTGATTATATTCGCCCCCATTCCGTCTCGTCCCGCTGTTCGACCCTTGATCAAGTAATATCAAGTAATTGGTTCAAGGTCGCGCTGACGAGTCGTGCACAGGGGCCGGAATGATTGGGGCTGAGTCATCGTCAACGGTGACGTAACAAAAAAAAAATGCTGTAGTCTTGTATTAAGTTGTAGCTTCTCATCCGATGATCATGCATGTAATGTCTGGCTTGGCGTCAGATGAAATGTTTCAGTGTCTACTAGTTTTTATTACCCATGACAAGATAATGAAGTCATGAAACGAGATGCTTATTATCTATGATTAAAGTGGCGTAGCGTGGCCGGAATGACGGGGAGTGGGCATGCAGGGGCCGCGGAACCGGGGGGCTGGGGCTGCATGGGGGGACATGTCAATATGCACTCTAAAATTTAGACTAAATGTATATTCTTTTATTTGTAACGGGTTTTCCCTCATGATTTGTTATCATGTATTACATTATTTGGGATTTTGTGCCCCCATGCCCCCGGCGCTACGCCACTCATATAAACGTTCATACTATACCTTGATTCAGTGTTCCACCTTGTTTGCACTACAAATGTGTTGCAAATTTGTTTTAACTGCCCCGCCTCCATCAGCATAATGAGTCTTATCCATAACATGTTTCAATTGGACGTCATTAGTTTAATTATCGGCACTATATACGACGTAATAGGTAACCTCTCTAGTCATATTCAGGCCCGTAGCCAGGATTTTTCAAGGGGTGCGATATATTTTACAAAAACGGATCCTAGACCGATGCCGAGACCGAGACCACTGATTGAGAGTCGCGGGGGGGGGGGGGGGGGGGGGGTGTCCGTCGCCGAGGCCGAGACCACTGGTCTAGTTGTGTAAACGGGGGGGGGGAGGGGTATCAACAAGACCTATCGTTGCCTGATACCCCAAAAAAAGGGGGCCATTGCCCTTGACAAACCACATGAAGGGCACATGCCCCCCGCCCCGGCCCCTATAGCTACACCACTCCCTTTACAAATGTATATCTGCTGTATTCATTATTTGTATTTAAAAGTATGATGAGAGGGGAAGCTGATAAATTAAGCCACACCACCTGACCACTGACATGGATCATTCCTATATACAAGCAATTTGAACTATAACACCATACGCACGGCTTTGCACCGTGACGCTTGACCGTACATACTTATACTGACCACGAACTTGAATAGTGGAACTCGATCTGAACTATAAATAAATCACCCGCGAATCATTACTTTCTGACGGAAATTTGGGTAATTCATAATAAGTCCCAGTTCTTACCACACAAATGAAGGAACAAGATGTCATATTATCAAATTATCAAATAATTATAGTCATAACCGCAAAATCATGATAAAATAATTAAGATAATTTAAATTATGTCAGACTAGTGGTTCAATATCCCCTGGTCAATGAAATGCAGGTCTTCCCGTCCAGTAGTTCACACTGGGGAATTTAATATATAATTATACTTTCTATATGTTTCCGTCTGATCAATTTTTTCATTGATTTCCTTTCTGATTGTAGAGTTCAAGTTGACCTTGTTCAATTTCAAAGAGCTAGGTCGGGTAACGAAAGGTAAAATAAATATTACTTGTTTATTTTGTTTGTAGAGACTGGAAGCTCTTTGAAGATCCATCCAATCTGAGATATGGTATGGTCCATACTTCAGGGGATGATCTTTCTAATAATATGTTTAATAACCAATAGCACACCACTGAAAAAAGGAGCCTCAGAATTTGAATTTAAAAAAAAAAGGAGACACAAATGTGCATGGCCTTCGTAAATGCTGGTTCATTTAAATAAAATGTTAGTGCATCCGTTACGGACCGCCATGCATGCAGGCAATTATAATGGTCTGTCATTGTAACTAAAAAGCTAATGCTTTGAAGTAGACGGAACAGTGCTTGCAAGCTGAGTAACTAAATCTTAATTGTATCATGCTTCTATACAGGGTGGCCCAGAAATAACGGAACGGGAAACTTGCCATTATAAAGAAGCGTACATAGGTTCACTTGATAGATAATCTTTTGAAAGGAAATTTGATACCAAGAACAGTAAATCTTATGCCCGGCGCAGACAGAGCCGACTCGACTGGTTGTCATTCCGATCGGCTCAGTTTTCAGTGCCTCGCGACACACATTTTGCCAGTCGAGAGACAGTCGGATGCCAGTTGGGGCCGATTCAACAAGATAAATCTGCTCCGACCGACCGGGCCCAACTCTAGCCTGATTGAAACCAGTCGGGTCGGGTCGAGTCGGCTCTGTCTGCGCCGGGCTTTAAGTGACACCATGTCAGGGTCAAATTTTTGTCAATTTCTAGAAAATCGGTGCCATTCATGCCCGCCATATGGACCAAGTAGCAATCAATACGAATTCTTTTGTCCATGTGCATTCAGCTGTAAAACCGATGTCGCCTATCCGAAGGGGCATGAATGCACATGGACAATATTTCGCAAGTATTCGCATTGATCACTCCTTGATGCTATGACGGGCATGAATTGTTATTTTTCAGGCACCGAATTTCTAGAAATTGACAAAAAGTTGACCCTGACATGGTGTCACTTAAGACGCCCTAAAACAAAAACTACTCGACCAAAATTAATGTTGTTGATAGCAAATTTCCTTTTAAAAGATTATCTATCCAGTGAACCTAGTCTGTATGTTTCTTTATAATGGCAAGTAGGCCTACCCCCTTCCGTTCTGGGCCACCCTGTATAGCCGATGAAGAGCATGACGTTATGGCCTGCCAAACGTTTTGAGTATACGGTACTTTAGAAGTTTAGATCGAATTCGTATCTTAATTGTTTTTGATAATTCCCAGTAAAATATAATTATGTGGTCGGAATACTGGGGAGGGAGGGCCGATGATCCTCGGAGGGAGGGGACGGCGTCCGAACCCGGACCCGCGGCGTCCGAAACGCTCAAAAAACAGGAACTTAGTCGGGCACTTTCGACCACACGAATATTTTAAGGAACTTTCTCAATTTCAAGAATAAGATCAGCCTTCTAAATATCCAATTTTGGCAGGATGGGCTCATGCATGGCCTTTTGGTCTCCAAACTAAATTATATATTGCTTCAAGCATATTTTGTATAATACCTAGGCTATATAGTGTACATGTGGTCATGTGGTATAAACTTATTTGTGAGGTACGTGTAATGCAAACTTATAACTATTTTCTAGTAACATTGTCCAAATCCCCCCCCCCCCCCCCACCAAAAAATAACAATACAAATAAAATAAATAAATACAAAATACTAACAACTCTCATACCTTGTTGTATTCGTATTTAAGCATGGAACAGTTTTTGGTTTTCGAATATCTCTTATAGTTAAAAATATATTTACGAATGAAGTATTCGGATGTTTAACCATCCACTGGAAAGTAATTCATTACTGTATATCAAAGTCAGTTACACACATTGCTATAACGTGGACGGATTACAATTATACACATTTTATCAACCATTCATCACGTAAATTGCACATGTCAACAAAGTTGAAACATTAATTTTGTTTTATAATTATTATGAAATAAGGTATAATAATATATAGTTATCATAAATAATAATTAAATTGTATGATGTAAAACATTTGTAATTGAGTTTTGCATGCCATTGGTGTGATAATAATCTTCATCATTAGTATTATTTTCGATAATAATCAAATTGAGTATGGTTAAATGTACCTGTCTACAGTTGTCTCTTTTGTTTCCCATGCATGGCATAGATGTAGGTGGTCGACTCGATCTGCATGGCCTAACCCTAACCCTAACCCTAACCCTAACCCTAACCTCTGAATCAATGCGCCGATTTGTGTACTCATATATTTGAGCAAAAGCTAAAATAACAAAGAAAATACAAAGAAAAGATCTCCGCGTGTGCGTTATATATTGCACACAATAATGCACTGCTTTGAAACTGTACGTACGCGCGCATTTATACGTGTATATGAAATGTAATCCGCGCACAGAAAATTCCGCGTACGTTACGTTTCGCTTTGATCGCATCATATCAAGAGGACAAGGTTCGAGTGCCGAAAAGAAGAATCATATTTCGTCTTAAAAAGGTGAGTTTAACCGTTTAATGCTAACAATTTTCATCATTCTACATAAAGCTTGGAAGTTCCTCTTCAATATGTCATTTAAATTGTAAAGCTAACCCATATATTGGTTATGAAAAATCAATTTGTATTGGGGCAAGCGGGGACCAAGCCCAGAAAAATCTCTGCACATTTTTGCGTTTACAGTGTGTGATCGTGTGTGTGTGTGCGGTGTGCATGCATGTGCTGTGGTGACTGTGACGTGAGGTTGAATGCTGCATGGCCATGGCCATGGCTGCATGCGTGAGTGTAATGTATTGTAGTGTGTGCAGACGCAAAGCCAAGTCAAAACAAAAATGAATGGATTCGAATGTTGACATTTACCACGCCATTTACGCATTAGCGCCCAAATGTTTTTGTTTGTATTATTAATGCTAGCACCCCTGTCTCGATTATCAGTTTTGTAGTTGTTTTTGTAATTGTAAATATTTTGTATTTTTAGTAGACAAAGACTAAAGACAAAGTCAAATTGGATTTGGAATAAAAAATCAAACCTTTCAAATAAGCTATGAGTATGTGAATGTCTTTCTTACATTTTAGTTTGCTTTAAATAAATTCTCCCCATGAGCATGATGAGGCATGAATTTACCTGATTTCAGTGAAAAAAATACACAGGGCTCGGGACGAATTCGCCCCCCAAAATTTGCATAGAGTTCAATGCAATACAAATAGTGTTATTTTCATGCAAGCAAGCTTGAAAAGTAGCCCCCGAAAAAATAAGTATTAATTTTTTCCCTGCAGGCTTGTTTAATTTAGCAGCATTCTGCCAGTGTAAACAAATGTATTGCATGTGACATGAGTCATGAGCAAGTCCGAGTCTGAGCCTGAGGAAGGGAAACCACTGGTAAATTTCAATTTCAAATGTAAAACTGCGCAATACCCAGGGATTGACACTTTCAATTCCATAATGCCTGGGGCAATTGAAAATTAATGTTGGGCAAGTAAAATTCATGCCCGATCGTGCAACTAAATGATTGGTAAACTACGAGGGAATAATTGTTTTATTTCTTATGCATAATTCTCATCTACATGTAGTAAGTGGGCAGGTAAATTTTCTGGTTGGACAAGTAAAATTAGAAAAGTTAACCCTAGATTTTACTTGCCTGAACGGGCAAGATGAGAAAAAAAAGTGAGTGTGGAGGCTTGCAATAGCACATGGGTTAATTGAATCCATTATTCAAGAGAAGTAGCATGTATCATGTATGGCCTCTGGGGAGTCAAATTTCAGAGAATTAAAAAACCTCATTGACTTAGGCGCAACGACTTAATAATCTTTAGCTAGGGAATTTTTTACTGAGATTAGAAATTTGCCAATAAATGCACTTTCACACAGATGTATCGTTAAAATCTATGTCAAGCGAAAGATGCGAAATAATATGCCAAAGTTGTGTTTAAATTAAGTCACATTCTTTATCACTGCACAGTTTAATATTTCTCACATTTTCTTCAAGTTAATTGAACAACATTTTACAAATTACATGTTCTAGCGGACCTTTAATGAAAATCCTTCTGTTTTCTCTCTCTGAAAGGATAAACTGTTAGATGGGCGACATGTCTCGGTACAGTCAAAGTAGGTCCTCGGGAGGTGGTGGCGACCGTGGAAGCGGCGACCGTGGCGGCGGCGGCGGTGCCAAGGTCTACGTTGGAAACCTGGGAAATGAAGCCAGCAAAACTGAACTGGAGAGGACGTTTGGTAGCTATGGACACCTGAGGAGTGTATGGATCGCAAGGAACCCACCAGGCTTTGCCTTCGTAGAGTTTGAAGACCCCAGGGATGCCTCTGATGCTGTGAAAGATCTTGATTCAAGGTAAGGCCTCTTCAATGCTATAATTGCAACTTGTTTCAACTTATATATTGTACATGTATGCATCATGCAGTTGCCTCAGATGACATATTTTAGCTAAATATTGTGTCAATAAAAATGCGCTGCTAAAATGCTTACATATCATTTCCACTATTAAGTATTAAATTTTCCACCCTTTTCAATGATGAAGTTTAAGATTCCAAATTAAAATTTGTAAAATCTGTGGAGTCAGAAATGTGCCAACAAGTTAACAAGTACATGTACTGTCCCACTATATGGAGATTCCTTTTTAGGACCTTTGTGTTTTCTGATAATGAGAGTTCTTTATTGATAATCAATGCTTTTGTCTTCCCACAGCACCATCTGTGGACAGCGTGCCCGAGTAGAGCTGTCCTCCGGTGAGTCCAGACGACGTAGCTTTGGAGGAAGAGGAGGTGGAGGCGGCGGAGGAGGAGGAGGAGGAGGAAGATTTGGTGGCGGCAGGGGTCCTCCACGAGGTGACGGCAAATGCTACGAGTGCGGAGAACCAGGCCACTTTGCCCGGGAGTGTCGTAAACGCGGCTCAGGGGGCGGCGGCGGTGGTGGTGGTGGTAGAGGTCGACGAAGCTACTCCAGGTGAGTGCTCCTCGTGTGTGGGCAGTCTTTCAGACATGTCATCTCAGGCTTTGATTTAATGGGGGAAAAAATTGTACCATAAGATTTGAGTAATTACCCAATTTATTTTGCCAGCTTTCTGCTGGCAATATTGACTGATAAACAGTTATTTGAAATGGTTATTTTACCTTTATTATTTTTGTGACTTCATTTTGGGAATTTGGGTTCTAGAATATGAATTATAAATCTTGTTATAATTTTTGGAATATCTCCATGGACTATGATGACTCTTTGCCTCCAAATGACAATTCACTTTTGTTCGTTTGTTATCACACAAACAGAAAATTTAATTTTGTTTGAATGGGAATATTCTATGTTTCATGTTTTATTTAATATAAAGATCAGTTTATATTTTCCCATTTAATTATATAAATGTTTCCTTTTTTTTCTTGTGTCATGTAAAATTGTATGTTGATTTAAATATTGTATGAGAAAGGGTGATTATATGAAGGACATTGATACATTTATTAACAGACTTGTAGATTGTTACACTATTTAAAATTGACCCTAGGTCAGACAATATTGACCATCCCACTTCCTCCTTGCCTTCTTTCAGGGTTCTCAATGTCACAGGGCTTCTCAATCATGTAACACGTAACGCCTTGTAAACCCTCCACTCCAGTGGGCGTCTATGTCGCACACCTGCGCACGGCCCTCCCTCCAGGGGGCAGTTGACGGAATGTGATCTTTTCACGATAGGATATCAGGTCGGCGAGTGGGGAGGTATCACACTGCCTCCCCCTGCTTCAAAATCTGCACGTCAGAGGCCTAGAGAAATTTCTACGCTCAAAATCCAGTGGTCGAAAAATTATTTCTCGCCACAAAATTTCTCCCAAAAGAAAAGAATCGGCGTAGTAACGTCAGTCACGTCTGCCAAGTCTTAGCACCGGCACGTCGAAATGCAGTGCACACACATATGCGACGGCGACATAGTTCGGCTTCAAATTTGGCTACGGCTTCAGGGTTATACTAGTTTTCGTCAGGTCTGCACACATGTTTTAAAAGATCACGTATGCGTCTGGCTACCATAGTACAAAGCGCGTCCTTCTGTGTCCTGCGTAAGTCCTTCACTGGTGATCTTTTCCCCCCGCTAGTCATTTCTTCACCTTTCTAGCATTTGATGGAGAAAAGAGGTACATGTACATATGTAGTAAGTGCAAGGTCTTATTTTGCTGTTTAAATTCTTTATAAGTACAAAGTTTTGAGAAAATCAGCATGTAAAGAAGGCTGTATAAGTCTTGTTCTAATCACCATTTTCCTCTATTTAGCTTTGGTCAGATGGACTCAAGAATCTATTTATATATCAGTCAACATATTCTAAAACATAATTTTGACTTGAATTGAGATTAGTATATTGGTGAACATCACCACTTTATATTACTTTCACAAAGATCCTTTACTGCATTGAAACTGAAAGAATATAAACCACATTGATGAAAACCAACTAAAACCCATAATTCAATGAAAACTTACATTTTTAAAGAAGATTGTGATTTTACATTTTAGATTCATATTGTAAGTCATATTACTGAACAAAATGCTCAAAAATCTATGAAGACCATATTGATAGTTAAACTGAGCTGTGACGAACAGTGGAAAATTTTAAAGAAGAGAAAATTATGATAATGACATGAACATGCATTTTTCCCTAATGAATTAGACAAGGGATTCCCTAGACTGGGACGAAACAAGGTAAGTACATGTGTGTTGTTGTTGCCTTGTATGCTAAAGTACTATGTTGTTCTTCATCCCAACAGGTCCCGCTCTCGCACTCCCCCACCACGCCGCGGACGCAGTCACAGCAGAAGCAGAAGCAGGAGGTATGTAATCAATAGGGGAGAGTTGCCAATTTGCCATTTAAAGTGATCCATTAATTTTGTCATATTCAACCAAAATCACTTGGGAGCTTCCATATTTACAAGAAGAATGAAATGGGTTTTAATTTTATTTCCGTAATGCTTTTGTATTGTAGTGAAAATCAATCAGTTGGTGATACAATCTGACATAAATTTCAATTTTGTTCACTCCATATCCACAACAGTGTTCCTTTTCCATGAAACTATCACACATGACACACTGAGAAAATCTTACAATGATATTGGTATATAATTAAAGTCTCAAAGAAAAGCCTTCTGAATTTATGGATCACTTGAATAGTACTTAAGAAGTTGTAACAAAATAGGAGTAAGGTATATTTTACTTATTTCAGAACTCGTCCACCATACAGAGAGAAATCAAAGCCCCAAATGAGATTAATGTTTTTACCAAAATTTGAAACTGGAGTGAATAGATGTTGATATGAAAGTGAAAGGGGTTATAGTGCTCTTGAAAAGGTCTGGTATAGAAGACAAGATGCTACCAAACAGGCTTTTAGAATGCGTTTGCTTTCGGTACTGTTGAAATATTTTCTTTTTGTAATTACTATTTTGGAAAAAGCATGATACTAGTAACTAAACGGGGAAAGATGTGTTTTTCTTTGTGAATTTTATTTATTACTTAATATTTAGTTCTGTATCAAAAATGTCAACTCATTTGTTTCCTTGCATAGTTTACTTGTAAGTTGTTATCAATATGTCAAGGATTTTCAATTATGTTTTTGAAACATTTATCCATGTATGGATAATGCAGTATTAGGCGAAACTCTGCAGATTTAATACTTAATTTGTGGGCATGGTTCTGTATGAGTAGGACATCTATGTAATAACCTTTCCATTTAATTTCTCATTTCTATCTCCACAGTCGCTAAGATGTCAACAGGCTCGAAGATTCCAGTGTTGTCAGTTGTCTCATCTTGTTCGTGCTTCTTTTATTTTTGGAAAATGTTTGTTACGCTTGAGCAGCTATTTATTTCTTTTTCCCTTGAAATAAGTTGGAAAGCTGGCTGATAGGCATATGCCACTTTTTTATACTACTTGATAAAATAAGTCTGTATACATCTTTTTGTTAACTCCTAGAACATTTTACTGTCGTTGGAAATTCATGACTACAAATTTTTGATGGACTAAGGAGGCTTCTCTTAAAATCAAGTTGATAGGTGTCATGTTTTTATTCCATCAATGATTATTTGAAGTAATTGAGTAGTCGTTATTTCTGTATCTTGTATTCATACGAGATGTAGATGTTAATGTGGACCCTGATCACTTAAAATTTCAGGCTCGTTTTAGTTATTTTCCACACAAATCAAGTTTTTAGGCTCTAGACTTGAAGCTTGGTAGTATCCCTGGGAGATGCAGAGATCCTGTCTTTTATCAAGTGATCGCATCGTAGGATACATTTTGGGGGACTACCTTGTATAATTCGTAACCGTGTATGGTTTAATCAAGGAGTTACAAGTCCGCTCACTAATAATTCCTTGCTCTTAAAAAATCTACAAGAGATAGCGAAAAGTTTTTGAATGTCATATTGTGGGTCGGGGTGGGGGGAAATGTTTTTTTTTTTTTTTTTTAAGGAATATAAATCTAATATGTGGTAGTATTCTTACAGGGGAAAAAATGTAATTGCCACTATTTTTGAAAAGCTTATTGAAATTGGAGGAGAGATGTATGTTTACTATTTGTTAAAATGTATCAGGACTTAATTTTCAATATTTTTGTGTCACATACTGTAAGTGTAAGTTTTAAAAATGCTCTGTAAATAGCTGTTGAATTGTCCAACCTGGTTGATTTCACTCGTGTTAAGTGTAATGTTATCCTTATTGTTTGGCTAGAAATCTGTTAAACACTTCAATAATCCTGTACGAAATTACCCTATATGAATTTGAGATGCTTACATTATGATTAGAAAATTGTCGCAAAATTGGAAATGATAGCTGGTTTAGGAGGGAAATATGAAACTTTTATCAATTTTTCAGAATTTGCACAAGTAGTCTGCAACTCTCCATACTGTTTGCAAGTTAACTCTACTACATGTGATTTACATACCAGGGGGGTGTTGCATAAAGAGTTGCGATTAACAGTTGGCGATTAATCACACAAGTCCAAAAATGTGCCGAACTGCGCAAATCTGATTTGCTCAAGTGTGCATGTTTTCTGACTTGCGGTCAATCGCAAATCTCTATACTGTTTGAAGTTTAATAGGTCAAGTTTCTTTAAAAAGTGGGCACGCGAGAATTTTCATGTTTTCACTTGGTTGCTTGATTCATTAAGCTGTGTACTGGGAACTTGTATTTAATCAGAATTTGCATTGAATAGCAAGGACTTCTACATGTTATGGATAATCATGCTTGCACGCGTGTTCATACATTGGTAGCCAGTTTTAAGTTTTGTTAAGTAAATCGCCAGAGTCCATGTATTCCATCTTTTTAGATTAAATGAGTTTAATATTTAAAAGTATTATCATTCAGGGTAAGTACACAATCATTTATTATATCTTGACCATAATTTATTTTGTGTAAGTACCCTAAATTGTTTGCCAATTTAATTGATACTACATCTTTCATTTCTTTCTAATAATACATGTAATCACAAATCAGATAGATTTCTACAGGTAAGTCCATTCTCGCCTACTGAAATTAAACTGAATAGTAAGCTTTCTACAGATACATTCATCATTTCATCCACCCATTCTAAACAAAACTTAACTCGGATAACGAGGAAGTCCATTGGAACTAGATAACTGGGGCCCTGTCCCCCATATAAACAAACCTGTAATGTTCTTCCTTCTGAAATATATCCAGCATTTGCTTCTTAACCTCTTCAGGACAGGTCCCTAACATACTGGGACTGTGATCTATGGAGAATGCATGTTATACCAAAATCAAATCGTCTTGAACGGGTTAATTACGCAACGAGTATGGGACAGTATTTGTTTTCTATTTCAGATATTTGAATGATTTGCACAACAAAATACTAAGTACTAATTTAATGAATCAAGTCAATTAGATAAATTGTTTCTTAAATTATAAAAAGTCATATTTCGAAATGTTTCTTTTTTTGTGCAGATTATTATGTTTAATTTCTAGCTTGTCTTCATGTTCACATTTAATATCAAATAAACACGATGAAAAGGTACAATGTTTGTATTGACCAATGATTTATGATAAGTTTTCATGTTTATGGAATAAGTAGAAAGCATGCACATTAGTTCAATCTTCTCAATGCACATGCAGTTAAAATATTTTCTTAGAAGTATATCGGTGCAGTAAAATACATGTATTTACAAGCAAATAATTTTAATGGGAGGGTAAGTAAAATAGAATCAAAGTACATGTACAAGGTCTTGTGACCACATACATCCGAACAAACTTTGATTTGAATATATCATGTGTGTGCGAGATAGAATGTAAATGCGTTTGTGTGTGTCTGGTTGTATACATGTGAGTGTGTGAGAAACATGTACGTGCATTTGTGTGTGTGTCTAGTTGTATGTACGAGAACGATTGCATTTGTGTGTGTATCTGGTTGACTTGTATGTAAGTGTGTGCGTGCGTGCATGCTTGCTTGTGTGTGTATGTTTGAAAAGCATGGGCATTTGTGATGTATCGTGCGTGGATATGCATGTAAAGATTTTTCTTACAAGTCATAGTAGCTCATCACTAACTTGGTAAATCGATCGATATATAGACATTTACCCTTCCCAACACGTACATGTATTGGGGTTCCCCCCCCCCCCCCACTCCAATAAAACGCACACGCATACAATTCAGTGGCGTAGCCAGGAATTCTGAAAGGGGGGGGGGCTCCAAACACATACGTGTGATCCGCTTTGGGTTGGGTCCAGGATGTGGAGCACCCAAAAGCTTTGTGATTTGAGCTATTCAAAGCCCCAAATTAAAAACTACTGGCGAACAAAATGTTTAATCTTGAGCCTAAGGCCCGGCCTAAGGGGATAAGGGGAGGGTCTCTGGCGTAGGGGCCCCCCTTGATATGCCACTGCACACATTTTCAAAATAATCGCCCAATTACTAGAAAGTAAACTGCATGCACTCACACGTGACATGGTTTCAAAATTATCTTCAACATTTTGTTTGATTCTTCAATAACTTGGAAGTTGGAAATAGAATCCTGAATCAATCAGACACCTGGCCGGGTCCCTTTCCCTCCCCCATGGTCGCCCTCCCAATAAAAGTGCCCCTATCCGGCCCAAGCGCCAGCCCAAATATTAATTTTAAAAACCCAGCCACCTTAGAATTGGAAATTGTATTAATTGTGAAATTAAATTGAAAAGAAATTTGATTATTATTATTATGAGTAGTAGTATTTATTAGGCCAAAATTTAAAACAGAACTTACAGAGTATACATGAGTTACAAAATGCAAAATACAAACAATACAAAATCATTAATGAAAGAAGAAAGTGAATGAAAGGGAGAAAAGGGGACATGTAGCCTACAACTACAAGTGGGCCAGGGCTCACAAAAGTAAGTGTTGCCCGGAGACATGCGAGCCCTCACAAGTAACTGTCGTGAGAAAATAAGGAACATTAAAGGACCTAAAGAATACAACGTACTTTGACACTTATTCTATAGTTGATGACTTGAATCATAGGTCTGCCGAAAAAAAAATCCATAAAAATAAACACAGTAGTGATTTAAGACTAGTTTTCTGATGCCAAATCTCGCTTAGCAGCCAGTTTACGCCCCACCCACATTTAGGGTCCGGAATCGGCAGCGTGATCGACATGTGATTGACAATTCATTGGCTAATACGTCACGACGAGTTATCTACAGAATTTAGTTCATTAGTCCGTTCTTTAGATGACGTCACATTTTGGCGATTTAAAAGGGGCGTTCCCAGGACAATTAGATATTTACTAATTATCCCAAAATTGATTGATTTCATGAGAAATGACTGCCAAATTCTTTTTCTTCGGGAAAAATTACATATAGAGAGCCGAATTGTGAAAATTAGGCCATTTAGACGCTGTAGTTCCTTTAATATTGCACAAGTAGAATACATAACATACTGTCTTAAAATAACAATATTACACAAGTCAACAATAAAAGTAAGGCCACCTCCTCCGGTAAATAAAAAGCAAAACTGATGAATAGAAAATAGAGATACAGTAGATATATATAGAGCTCTTTATAACGAGGTACCCGATATAGCGAGGTAATTTCACAGGTCTAGGTTCTATGCATTTTATTGATATACAACGCGATATCTGATATAACGAGGTAAATTCAATGGACCCAAGGTGCTCGTTATAATGAGGTTACACTGTATGTATTGCATTGGCATGCATATGGCTCCTGCACACCCAACATAGAATCAACAACGACAACAGCAACTAAACATAATTTTGCGTGGGCGGGATCTTCAAAATGGACTGGAGTTCCAACGTCACCGACACCGGCGCTGTGTTTTGGACTAAAGACGGTAAATATTTGGATTAATTCGAAGAAAAACAATTTATATTTCCCTAGACATTTGTCTAAATTGATAGTGGTGATATGAGGATGTAAACGTGAGGATGTGCATGCGATGAATAACGATCTTTTTCAAGATTTTTGTGTGATGACTATTGAGATTCCAGCATGGAATGCAGTATGTCGGGCCACAGTATAAATGAGTTTAGTAAGTAGTATAGCATTGCCATTGCAAATTTGCATTGCTGAGTGTAGATCGACAAATCTATCGTTTTCATGGCCTGTTTGTTTTACATTTAATTGCAGTCTTTTACTGTCGGCCAATGCTGAGTGCAGTGTTAACGTTTAAGAGTAAAAAATCATCAACATTTCACACATGAAACTTGAAAGAAATAGTGAAGATTCTGATAATCTGATGTGATAATTTAATAAACAGATTTGCAATTAAATAATAAATGATTATGATATCACATTCTGAGATATTATTATCTTCAAACGCCCAGCATGCATTCTCTACCAACAACATTTTACATAAATGACCAAATTAATCAAATGGCCAAAGCAAAGGAATCAAAGTGTGCCCACAACTTAATTAAAGTTCAATGCTGACTAAAACTAAGTAAATTAAAGTAAAGAACCGATGGCGATGCTAAATGTTATAATTCATTAATTGTCTAGGTCTATGCAATTTCGAGTCGCACGTACGCTTTAACTAACTACAGCTTTGGAAGAGAATGCCGTACATGCAACCCACCCTAGGGTCACTCTCATAGGCAGGCTGCAGTAAACAAATTTGTGAGACTGGCAAAAATCATAAAATCATTTCTAGCTAAAATCTCACCAATTAATCAAACTTAACATAACAGGGGGTTAGAATTGAATATAATTTAAAACTTACATGAGCTTTCCAATGTCAGAAGCACTTTAAATTCCAGTTTTTAAAATATTTGATCTATGACTTGAAGCTCCAATCTGAGCCTGAGCTTTCTGACTGTGCAGCCCTCAAACACAGGTTTTAGAACAGTTGTTTACATGTTTAGGCTTGTCTGCCAGCCAGTATTATCAAAAGGCTGAAGGGATTATTTCAGAGATTAGTGTCTGAATGACCTAACTGACAATGGGTTCTGCAAAGTACTCTGACTTGTACTATTTGCAGGGGTGCAGCATTTCAATAGGTGTCTGGACAAGACAATAGTCAATACATGTGGCTTTTGTATCGCATTCCAAAGTATATAACAATGAATATAGGTCAATTTGTGACTCTAAGGAATTCTTTACAACCAGCTTTGAACAGATTAACACAATGATTCAATGAAGGCATGCTATAATTGTTTGTTGAACAAAGGCCAAAGCAATTATGCAATTTATACAGACATACACAGCATCAAATTGATCAATAGTGTGAAAAACATCTAGTTTAAGGCTAGGCAGACAGGGGATTTCCCCAGTGTTTACTTGGACAATGAAGGCAGCTGACTATCAGGCTTTTTTCAAGGCAATGGAGTAAGGGGTTAATGCAGCATGCTGTTAACCCCTTGTCTTGTAGGGGTGCATGCAACCTATTTGTGAAGACATTTTACAACAAATTGATTTTTTTTTTTTTAGCAATGTCACTGCACATGAACGCTGATGTTCATTTTAAATTTTATGCAGGGCAGGGAAAAAAAAGCTTTTAATAACATTTTATTTATGGGGCTACTTTTAAAGCTCGCCTGCATGAATTTGCACTCTAAAATTTATTTTGCATTCATTACCATGTAAAGGGGTGAAATTCTTTTGACAGACGTCTAATGACAATGTGGAAGTTTAAAATAATAATAAATGTTAATATTCCCTTTAGTAAGACTAAGACCATTTTCATTTTAGATGTGATTTAAACCTATTAGTCATTTTGATGATCAAATGTATTCCATCAAATGATGATCAATGCATGAAGCTGTTTCTGTGGTACCTGGAGGTGTTGCATAAATGATAAAGAGCTGCGATCAATTGCAAAGTTTCGATTAATTGCAAGTCTGAAAATATGCGCATCTGAGCCAATCAGATTTGCGTATTTAGGCACATTTTCAGATTTGCAATCGATCGCAACTTTGCAATTAATCTAAACTTTTTATGCAACACCTCCAGTACACAATAATGTGCTATTCCATTAAATTTTCTCTTTATATTTGAATTCCTACAATGATCTAGGTTTTTAAGACTCATCTCTATATATTTTTTCTCTATTTAGAAAGTGATGCAGACTTGAACCCCATGTCTCGAAGGAGTGCGCATGTTCCAGGTATGTAAGCAACAACTATGCAATGTATGCATGCATCCTAAATCAAGTCAAATTCTATGAAAGTTATTATGTTTACAGTATATGACAAATAAGATACAAGGTATAAGATGATGAATAAATTAAAAGAAATATCAATAAATTGCATACTATGCTTTAATTCTTACTAAAAAATTAAGTTTATGAGATTTCTATGTTGCTGCGGTATTGTGCAGGACAATACTTGTCAACCAACGAATGGCATTATTACTGTAGTTTTATCACAACTTCACATACAAATATGTCACGCTTGCATTTTCCCTTGCCAGGAGTAACAGACACAGCTACGGGTGCCAAGAAGACATACACAATGTCCAGACAACAGGTCGTCGTACAGAGCAAGCAGAGGATGGGACACAGGAAGGGGCAAGCAAAGATTCAAGCCAGTGAGAAGCCAACCAAAGAAGGCAAAGGAAACGTCTCAAAACAGGTATGTTGTTCTGTTCTACTATCACTTATTCAAGGGATTGCGCTGGGAATAAAGAACATTGACTGAACAAGCAGAGGGTGGCTCACAGGAAGGGGAAAGAAAAGACTCAATCGAGTGAGAAGCCAACCAAAGAGGGGAAAGGAAACGTCTCAAAACAAGTATGTTGTTCTGCTATCACTTGTTTTGTACAAGGTGTTGCACTGAGAATAAAGAACATTGGCCGAGTTAGCAGAGGATGGGTCACAGGAAGGAGCAAGTAAAGACTCAAGCCAGTGAGAAGCCAACCAAAGAAGGGAAAGGAAACGTCTAAAAACAGGTGTATGTTGTTCTGCTATCACTTTGTCGGTTGAGAAAGAGAAGAAAAGTCTCAGAGATAATTGTGTTTTAAGTTTGGGATCCCTGTAGGAACCAAATGTAGCTCTTTTTAATTGTTGATAGATATTTCAAAAATGTTAAGAAACTATTTGAAAATTTGGCATTACCAAGATGGGGCTCTGAGTCTCTGACCCAATAATGCAGAATTCAGTTAGGCAAACAATTTGACTTACTGCCTTTCTCACTGTCACCCAACGACTTGTTCAAGGTAATGTGCAGGGAATGTCACTAAACTTTTTAAATCGCCAACTGGACTACTCTAGTATTGTTCTGTCTAATTCTTTCAATTTATTTAACTAGCATATTGGGGCTGTCTGTTTGGTTGTAGGACCTCCACGAACAATGGCCAGTGGCTGATTAGGGTGCTCTTCCCTTGAGTTTGGAAGATACCGTATCAATGAATACAAATAAATAGAAAATTACTAGTCATACTCATGTTGTTAAAAAACATAAATATGTCATTTGCTATTTTCTGTAATTTTGTATAGAATGTTTGCAACAGCCCTTTTAACTGTCAAAGTTAAACACCCTAGTGCCTCCACTTTAGTAATATTTTTAATTTGTTTGCCAATTACTTTATGAATGCTGAATAGGAAAGTAAATGATTGAGTTCATCACTTGATATAACCTCATGTTTTGCAATTTGCAGGATGAAAGAAGAAGTCCTTCAAAGGAAGCGCCCTCTCTGAAAGACCTAAGGGTAGAGGACAAGAAACGCGTTGCTAACCTCATCAAAGAACTTGCAAAGTGAGTTATAAAAGTTCTGTCTCGTGTTTGTCACACTGTTTACAGTTTGAAAGCACTCAAAATTGATTTTACTGACCATTTGTTGTTTGTTGTGTATTTGTTATTATGCCTCCGCCAACGAAGTGGCCGGAGGCATTATGTTTTCGGGTTGTCCGTCCGTCCGTCCGTACGTACGTCCGTCCGTACGTACGTCCGTCCGTACGTACGTCCCGTTTTCGTTCTCGCGATATCTCAAGAACCGGTTGATGGATCAATTTCAAACTTGGTTTGAGTGTACATATTGGGGGGACAATGATCTGATTAGATTTTGGGGTTCATGAGGTCAAAGGTCAAGGTCACAGGACTCAATATATGTTAAAAAATACCTCGTTCTCGGGATATCTCTAGAACCGGTTGACAGATCAAATTCAAACTTGGCATGAGTGTAAATATTGGGGAGACAATGATCTGATTAGATTTTGGGGTTCATGAGGGCAAAGGTCAAGGTCACAGGACTCAATGTATGTTCAAAAATGCCTCGTTCTCGCGATATCTCTAGAACCGGTTGACAGATCAAATTCAAACTTGGTATGAGTGTATATTGGGGAGACAATGATCTGATTAGATTTTGGGGTTCATGAGGTCAAAGGTCAAGGTCACAGGACTCGATATATGTGCAAAAACGCCTTGTTCTCGCGATATCTCTAGAACCGGTTGATGGATCAATTTCAAACTTGGTATGAGTGTACATATTGGGGTGACAATGATCCGATTAGATTTTGGGGTTCATGAGGTGAAAGGTCAAGTTCGCAGGACTCAATATATGCGCAAAAAAGCATCCTTCTCGCAATATCTCAAGAACCGTTTGACGGATCAATTTCAAACTTGGAATGAGTTACATACACATCGGGGTGGCAATGATTGGATTAGATTTGGGGGTCATGAGGTCAAAGGTCAAGGTCACATGACTCAATATGTATGCAAACATTGCTTGTAATGGCAAAATCTCAAGAACTGAATGTCAGATTTCAATCTAACTTGGTACCTGAATTTTTCTTGGGAGCCAATGTAACCATCAAAGTTTATGGTCAAGGTCAAGGTCACAGAACTCAAAATATATATATGGAAAAAAAAAAATTCAGTGCACGTTATTTTGGGCTTGATATTAAAAATCGCGTCATAGCGGAGGCATAATTTTCGACTGCGCGCAGTCGAAGATCCATCTAGTTTGTATTTTTTTTAATAGCAATACATTAGAAACCAAAATATGAGGCTTATGAACAAAAGCTAATTAAACACAGAAATAATAAATGACAATGCTAAATCAAGCATCCAAACTTTTTTCTCCACTGCTTGGGCAAGTAAAATCATAAACTTTCCAATTTCACTTGTCCCAGCAGAAAATGTACAGTTTGCATACATACCTCTAGATGAGATTTACATTTAGAAATTGCATTTTCTCCAGTAGTTGAGCAATTATTACCATGTATGAATTTTTACTGTCCCAGTATCAACTTTTACTTTCCCAGGGCAATCAGGCAAGTTCTAGTGTCAAGCTCTGGCTATACGGATGCAATGAAATACTCTTTCTGTCTGCATAATATTAGTGAAATGATTATATGTTTGTTTGTTTGTTTGTTTTTCAGGATTGGAGAGGAGAAGGAGGTTGCTCTGCAGCAGCTTCAGGTGGAGAGGAAAGAGAATGAAAATTGAACAAACTCTTTGTACCAAACTCTTTCTGTCTGCATTGTATCAGATGATTTCAATGATTATGTTTTTTTGTTTTTTTGTGTTTTTTTTAAGGATTGGAGAGGAGAAGGAGGTTGCTCTGCAGCAGCTCCAAGAAGAGAGGAAAGAGAATGAAAATTTAACAAACTCTAATACTCTATACATGTACCAAACTCTTTCTGTCTGCATTGTATCAGATGAGTGAAATGATTATATGTTTGTTTTGTGGTTGTTTCCAGGATTGGAGAGGAGAAGGAGGTTGCTCTGCAGCAGCTTCAGGTGGAGAGCAAAGAGAATGAAAACTCTTTCTGTCTGCATTGTATCAGATGAGTGAAATGATTGTATGTTTGTTTGTTTTGTTTGTTTTTCAGGATTGGAGAGGAGAAGGAGGTTGCTCTGCAGCAGCTCCAAGTGGAGAGGAAAGAGAATAAAAATGTAACAAACTCTTTCTGTCTGCATAATATCAGATGAGTGACAAAATTGCATGTTTTGTTGTTATTTTCAGGATTGGAGAGGAGAAGGAGGTTGCTCTGCAGCAGCTCCAAGTGGAGAGGGAAGAGCAGGAACATCTAACAAACTCTTGGTACCAAATCCTTTCTGTCTGCATAATATTTTGGATTGTTTGTTTGTTTGGTTTTTTTTCAGGATTGGAGAGGAGAAGGAGGTTGCTCTGCAGCAGCTCCAGGTGGAGAGGAAAGAGAACAAGATGAAAACTAAGGGGTTGCACACCCAACTAGCTGCCATCTTGAAAGAGAGAGAAAATATCCTTTGATTTGTCTGTATAAATAGCTACATTTTTGCGAGTAGTTGGCTTGCAGTAGAATATCATTTTATTTATGGTTGGTATACTAATATTTTCCGGAAAGTTTAGAAATACACATTTTATCAACCCTTCAGGATACTAAATCCCTTAAAGTATTGTTTGTAGTTGGTAATAGCATCATCTTAAAAGCCATTTGCTGTTGTGTGGTTTGAAATAAGGTTATATTTTGCATGTTCATCTCATCCAAGTCTATAATAATCCTTAACGGTACCATCACATATCCAACTGCAGTACCTGGATTGCCAGAAGCTCCTGTCTTCCTACCAGACCAAGGTCTCTGAGAACCAGGAGAAGTTGTCCAATTCTCTTCATGAGAGGAGTTCTCACATCCCTCACAAGGTAAATATTGCAGTCACGCATTCCTGTAAAGTGTTGCTGTAAGCGCCACGTAAAGCAAATTAAGAAATGGTAATTTTACGGCGCCATAAATAATCCCATAATCTGCTGGCCTTGTAATCCATGGAATAGCCACATCAGACACTTCTACACACCCGTTACCATAATAAAAGCCACGTCAGTCAACAGGGCTGATTTTACATGGCAGCATTTTGTCATTGATCTGCTTTGAACAATTCATCATTGGCGAATCAAATTTTCATTATAACTTTTGACATTAACTTTTGACATTTACTTCTCTTATGTCTGCATAATTGAATTTTTAAAACGAATGTGAGAAAATTTGCTTTTGATAAAATAAACTTTCAATATATATTGATTAATTACTTAAATGTATTTTTGTCTTATCTGATTCATTAATTTAATAAATTGTTATTAATTATTTTACAGGAAAATGCATCTCACTCTGGCTGGTCCCCTATCAAAGAAAGCAGCAAAATGATTCCAGTGTCATATCCTCCCTCGCAAGATTCGCAGCAGAAATTCTTCCAGCTCCAACCCATACCTGATCAAAGTCCTGCCGAATCAAATCAATGTGCGACAAAAACATCTCCCATATCTAACAATGTATTCCAGCCATCGAGAGATGCCTTATTCCATAAACATCAGGAGAGAAACTCCCAGTTCAAGGATGGAGCAGACCAGTTTAATCCGGTTTTAAGCAGCACTTACCGGCAGCAACACCAGTCAAGGGTCATTACCGATTCTACTCGGCAAGAAACAGAAGCTGTTCAGAGCGGATTATCAAATGCTTTATCAAGGAAACAACAAAGGATGTATGAACTATCGCCAGCAGTTGCCAGTTCAAAGAACAAACGGCGTCAACCCCATAACGGACTGGGTAGTTTACAGCAAACTATCCCAGAGCCTGGATCTAGAAATAGACTCAGTCCTGATACATTCCTACCTCTCCAAGAGGTTACAGACTTCACCAAGAGTTCTGACGACCCTGACCAGCACGCTCGTGTCCAGAGATCCAGTGAGAGGGTACCCCAGAGTGATGGGTGGGCATCACTACCAGAGATGAATGGGAACCTTCCAAGTACTGTCGAGTCACATCTCAAGGAGTCCTCAGGTGTGGATGATCCTCGTTACAGGAGCTATGGACCTCAGGGTATTGAGAAGGAAGATGAAAACAATGAGGAATGGGAAGATTATCGAAGCCTGGCACCTCAGCAGAGGCAACAGACACTTGGATCGGTGAGGGACCGGTTGCAACAAGAGCAGGATTGGCTGCAACACAAGTTGCTTCAGCAAGAGAAGCTGTTGCACGAGAAGCAGCTGGAGATACAGATGCAGAAGTTGCAACTGAGTCACCAGTCGCAGCAGCAGTTGATGGACAGTATTCTAAGCTCAGGAAACGACACAGGATATGAGAATGTGAGGAGAAAATACTTGCAACAGAGCAAGACTGAGAGCCAAAGGCAAGGTGGAGTAGGTGGACCAATTTACGGGAGAGGAGAGGATCCTGTCAGTCAAGATATTCATTATAGAATTCCAACAGATGGACAAAGAGGTGCAAGGCCTGTGGGACAGAACCATGCTCCAATGTCGTCATGGGAACAACATCCAGCCGCAAATGGTATTATGGACATGGAGGAGCACGCATCCACCAAGTTCCCCCCAGAAGGTATTGAACAATATGGACAAAGAACAGACCAGCAGTACTCCACAATGCAGGACCATGTCTATTGGGATCAGAGGTATGGACAGCGAGACGAGGAGTACTTTGATATTGATGATGATGAGGATGAAGATTATGTTGAGGAGGAGGAGGATGGGGATGCAGTTCAAGCTTGGTATGAGACGAGAGAAGAGATGGAAGCTGCTAATGGTCGTGACGACATTCAAGGATATGCCTCCTTGCATCCAAGAGTGGATAGGAGACGAGGTGAGTCGGGTGGGACTTTTAAAGATAATTTTGCCACATCAATGTCATTATTTGTTCTGTGTGAATATTTGTTTTGGTACAAGTATTTATGGGAAAATTGACAAAAGAGTGAGCATTTAAAAGATAAACTTTTCCTGTTTTCAGTTAAATTTCATATACATGTACATAGATTTTGGTACTTATGTTTTTGGTATACAAGTGTTAATAAAATTTAATTGTAAAATGTATGAGAATTGAGAAGATTAACATAATTTTTCCAGTTTTGCAGTTACATTTCTTATACATACATGAACATAGATTACTGTTTCTAGATAATATAGCAATAACCTCTTGCCACTATGAATGGATACAGTTACTTTCTTTTCTTTTCAAATGAAATAGAAAAAAAGGATATCTTGTATACTATCATTCATTAAAGGCAAGTTTATTACTTCGTTTCCTTTCCTAGGTGCCACTGAGCAACCATTCCGAGGGCACGATCCTACACAGCAAATTGGCAACATCACTGCTATCCTGGACGCAGAGACTCGAGAAGCAGTGGACTCTTCAGCTGGCGATAGAGACTATAGAATGCCAGGAGCACATCAAGGCCAGCAGGCAATGACTGCCGCCCCCAATTCCAGGGTCACTGGGGTACCAAGAAATAGAAGTGTACCTCAAGGTTATGTCGGTGGGGTACCTGGTAGCATACCTCACACTGGGGTAACAGGTCATGTACCCCAGGATCAAAGAGCAGCTTCCATGCTTCACAGAGAAGTGGGAGATGGATTGCCCCACCAACGGACAGCCAACAGGGTACCCCGCAATATCGGAATACCTCACGCTGGGGTAAGGGGTCACATACCTCATGATCAAAGAGGCAGGACTCATCCAGGTGTTGCAGATGATATGCTACCTCAAGGAATAAGTGGCAGTGTATCATACCCCAGAACAACAGAAAGCATACCCCAGAGAAGATTACCCCATACAAGCAGTACCCATGGTGTACCCCACCCCCAAATGGGTGGATATGTACCCCATATACCCCAGAGCAGAATACCCCACCAAGGTGCCGCCCATGAGAAAATTCCTTCCCTGCATAATAACATCTACCCAGACTACCACCAAGAAGATGGAGAACCTTTTACATCAAGAGTTGGTCCAGAGGAGAGGTCCAGACCTAGGGGGCAGAAGGTATCCCAGGACAGGATGGGGCAGTCACCAAACCGTGCTGATAGAGGATCCCTCAGGACTGGCGTTCCCCTTGGCGGATACAGGACCCAGGGACAAGGCCATGGAAGGCAACAAACGGGTTAGTAGATATTATTTCACAGTTTGTTTAAGTACAGTAATTTAAGTTAATGCAAAGTATTCTTCATGCCCTCATTGAAGTGAAGTAAATTCTAGTTGAGACAAAAATATTGCATGTTTTGATTCTGAAAAATTAAATGTTTAATATATTATTTCTGAAACTCTACAAGAGTTGTAAAGTAAAATTGAAGGAAGTTTATTGATATTGATTTTATATTTTCTCAATGATTGTTCATTTTAGCTTATGTTACATAGTGTATAGTTCCATTCAGATGATTGGCAAGATTAGTCTGCTTTGTAAGGAGAATACTGAGCTTTTTTTTCTCTTTTTTTAAAGATTAACCTCAGCTTCCGACAACCACCTGATGTGCGCAGCATTCTAGTTGAGTTATTTGAGAGATTTAACTTCTTCTTGACCAGGATGCAATATTGTTCCCATCTTTTCTTCACTTTCGCTCTTTATTTCTTCTTTTCTATTATATTCAGCATCCGATGCCCGCCTGATGCAGCGTTCCAGTCAGGTGATCAGGGAGATCGGACTGCTTCTTGACCAAGATGTGGAATTAGGGGAGGAGGAAGAGAGTCAAGTGTTGGAGGACGTTTTCTTCCTCAAGTGATGCGATCCCTCAGATTGCCATTAATCCAAGGTGAGATGATAATTTGTACATTGTTCTTGGTGAGAGTGAGAAGAGCGTTAAGTCTATTTTGGGGCTAAATTGAGTTAGGCAAACCATCTTGTAGGTCAAAACCTCAACATGATGCAGGATTTTCAGATGCAAATTTTACATCTTGTTTTGGAAACATTCCACAAACATAAAATAAAGCTTCATTGGTTTCTACATGGCTGTCAAACATTAAACATGAATATCACCAAAGTACAAATAGTGACTTAGCACCCTTCTCGTTCTAAACCATCGGTTTGGTGGAAATTAGCCCCCCCCCCCCCCCCAATCACTACTTCAGTAAATAGTGTGTTTATTGCATTGTTGCTTGCCATTTTGAAGTACATGTTGTATATTTACTGCAATTTGTGTTTTGTTTTGTGTGTTTTTTCTGACAATGTAAATGTTTATATTACATGTTAAGATGGAAGATCCATTATTTTTTAAGTAGAGAGGATTCTGTGTATAATGAGTGACCCTCTACAAGAAACAAAACCAACCACTGTAGACAGGTGAACGACTGAACGCTATAGGCTCTATAACATTGTTTTTCTCCTTAGTGGTGGCCACTGTAGGCAGATTGAATGCTATAGACAGGTGGCTGCCAAAACGGGTTTGACTGTTACTGAATCTGAGTTCATGCGTTTATGTCAGTTCAAGAAATCAGAATAACTTGAATCTTTTATCAATATATATTGTATATAATCTCGACTTTCCACTTTCAAAGAAAATAGACACATAAATATAGGTTAGTATTTAATTATATCATGGAATTATGAGGTCTCCCAGATCCCTGATTATATTGTATACATAGCATTAACATTTGTATACTGTACATGTATCCCCCTTATAAGCAAATGAGATTCACAGGTATGTTGGATATGTCAGAATCACACCTCGCATACCTATATGCATTAACAGTTCAGGGAAACTGAGGTTACTTGGCACATAATATTGCATAAGGTCTCCAATAAAGTAGTTTCAGGTGAAAAAACAACAACTACAGAACAACAGAAGGTAGACACATATACAGGAAGCTATATAAAGCTATTTTCCCTAAATTTCCCTTCAATGTACCCAGCAGATGTTCTAATGATTTCACCTGGCGTACAGTACACTTTAATACACTCTGACATTTTAGAGGTAATCTCAAGGCCGTTTTTATCTATAGGAAGGGGAGAATCCTCTGTAGAATGAAACATGGAGGAATCCAGCACGTACCAAGTACCAAAATAGACGTAATCACGTAAACAAACTGTAATTTGTAGGGAGAAAATAATGCAAAGCAGGCAAAACAAACAAGGATGTGTAATAAAAATTGAAGCCTTTATGTGTACCTTTCTGGTTCTTTATATTTGTACAGTATGAAGAAGGAAATTCTTGCTACATTCAATACTATCATATCTTGCACCTGTAATGGTTTTTATGCCTCCGCAACGAAGTAGCCGGAGGCATTATGTTTTCGGGTTGTCCGTCCGTCCGTACGTCCGTCCGTCCGTACGTACGTACGTCCCGTTCTCGTGATCCGTTATCTCAAGAACCGATTGACGGATTTTCACCAAACTTGGGTCATGTATGTATCTTGGGGGGCCAATGATCTGATTAGATTTTGGGGTCATGAGGTCAAAGGTCAAAGGTCACAGAGCTCATTATATATGCAAAAATAGCTTGTGATCGCGTTATCTCAAGAACGGATTGACTGATTCTGACCAAACTTGGGTCATGTATGTATCTTGGGGGGCCAATGATCTGATTAGATTTTGGGGTCATGAGGTCAAAGGTCAAAGGTCACAGAGCTCATTATATATGCAAAAATAGCTCGTGATCGCGTTATCTCAAGAACCGATTGACGGATTTTCACCAAACTTGGGTCATGTATGTATCTTCGGGGGCCAATGATCTGATTAGATTTTGGGGTCATGAGGTCAAAGGTCAAAGGTCACAGAGCTCATTATATATGCAAAAATAGCTCGTGATCGCGTTATCTCAAGAACGGAGTGACTGATTCTGACCAAACTTGGGTCATGTATGTATCTTGGGGGCCAATGATCTGATTAGATTTTGGGGTCATGAGGTCAAAGGTCAAAGGTCACAGAGCTCATTATATATGCAAAAACAGCTCGTGATCGTGTTATCTCAAGAACCGATTGACGGATTTTCACCAAACTTGGGTCATGTATGTATCTTGGGGGGCCAATGATCTGATTAGATTTTGGGGTCATGAGATCAAAGGTCAAAGGTCACAGAGCTCATTATATATGCAAAAATAGCTCGTGATCGCGTTATCTCAAGAACGGATTGACTGATTCTGACCAAACTTGGGTCATGTATGTATCTTGGGGGCCAATGATCTGATTAGATTTTGGGGTCATGAGGTCAAAGGTCACAGAGCTCATTATATATGCAAAAACAGCTCGTGATCGTGTTATCTCAAGAACCGATTGACGGATTTTCACCAAACTTGGGTCATGTATGTATCTTGGGGGGCCAATGATCTGATTAGATTTTGGGGTCATGAGGTCAAAGGTCAAAGGTCACAGAGCTCATTATATATGCAAAAATAGCTCGTGATCGCGTTATCTCAAGAAGGGATTGACAGATTCTGACCAAACTTGGTACATGTATGTTCCTTGGAGAGCCAATGAACTGCTTAGATTGTGGGGGTCATGAGGTCAAAGGTCAAAGGTCACAGGGCTCATTATATGTAAAAGTAGCTTGAGATTGGAAATCTCAAGAACTGAATATCAGATTTCAATCCAACTTGATACCTGAATGTATAATAGGGAACAATTGTAGTCATTAGATTTTGGGGTCATGAGGGCAAAGGTCAAGGTCACTTATAGCTCATAATTGTGATACGTCAAGATCTAAAAGACAGAGTACCATCAAAATTGAGTTGACAGAATTAATTCTGTGTACATGTTGATTTGGGCTTGATATAAATAAATTGCGTAATGGCGGAGGCATCATTTTCGACTGCGCGCAGTCGAAGATCCATCTAGTTTGTAATGGGAACAAAAAAATAACCTTTTTTTTTTTCAACTTAGCAGTGTATTTAGACCATTAAACAAATTAAACATGTAATTTGTAAATAGAAATTGTCCATTCCGTAATTAGTTATGCAAAATGCAGGGATGCAGGGATTTTGACGGAAATCCGGATTTTTTATAAAATTCCGTGTTTTTTTTGTTTTGTTTTGTTTTGTTTTGTTTTGTTTTGTTTGTTTTTTTATTTATTGTTTTTTTTTTGATCGACAAACGTGTCCGTAATTACAAATTACAATCAAAACCTATCCATCATGTTACTAAAAACTGCAAAGTTCAAAGGCAAATTTGCAAAATTTTCCTGCAGGGGCGCTGCTATGGGGCAAGGGCGCTGCCCCTGCAACCCCGCCAGGGGGCTACCGCCCCCTTGACTTTCTGGATTTTTTTTTCAGCTCCACTTACATCCCTGAAAATGGTTTGGGACCATGTGGAAGCAAAAGCTTATAGAAAAGGGCCCATTTACCAAGAATACAAAATTCTAAATTTGGTTTAAAAATCATTTTTTGGCTACGCTACGGTGTCATGCTGTCATGTAATGGAGGGGAAGGTTATTATGATTCATGTAATTTTGATTGTGATTGGCATTTCCACAATATTTTATGCTAATCTTCCAGTTATAGATATATCATATCAAATATAAGTTTGAGTGAACTGTCATTTCTGCCAATTAACTAAGAGACTCAATAAATTTGAAAATACGTTTGGAACTGTCAAGAATGGATATTGGAGAATATTTATTAAAGGAATTATTAAATCCAAAATGTTTTTGCTTGGTTCTGATGTCATTTTCCCCCAAGAGTTCTTTAAAAAAAATGTTTTGATAGTAAGGTTATCAAATCATGGGTTCTGAGAATTATTGGTATTTTTTGTTTGTACACTTCCAATGATTAAAGTATTTGAATTTTGAACATCACCCCCCCCCCCCCCCCTACCAGACTATTTAACAACTAGCATTTGAGTCTGACATTGTAGGGTTATACATGTAGTTCCATAATCACCTTGTTGTGGAACATTCCGTGATAAATGTCGGCAGTAAATGAAACTAATGAATTAACTTGAGTGGCAACTGGGAGACATTACAACCCACTCTGTGAACACAACCGAGAACAAAATCCAATTAAAGTTTCTGGCTGGGGAGTAAATTGGGTAGAGTTTCCATGTTGATTCATTTGAAGAGTGTGTACAGCAGTGGCGTAGCTACGGGGGCACGAGGGGCCTGTGTGTCCCCCCCCCCCCAATTATTTTGGAAAAACAATAGAAAACATGAGGGGAAATGTTTTTCAAAAATCAAATAAATACATAATGGTGTGCCAACCCCCCCCCCCCCCCCCCCCCCCCGAATCAGCCCGACCACGCTACGCCACTGGTATACGGCATTGTTACTACTGAGGGAGAGTCAGAGAGGCATCTAGAATGAAACAATGAATACACGTTCCCATTGGGAACACAGGTATTCCATGAATGTGCATTCTCACATCTATAATTTTTTTTTTTTTTTTTCATTTGCTTTTTCAGTTTTTTTTCCCAGCACAATGCCATAATGTCAAGGTCTTACTCTTGTATTATTTTATATTAGATGTGAAAACATTATGACAGATAATCTCTTTCGTGCAGAAAGTGTCGACCACGTACACCACTGCTTCCAATGATAAAAGTATTTGAAAATTCACCAACATTCCCCCCTCCCGACTCTCAGACATTACAGGGTTATAGTTTCATAATCACCTAGATGTGAAACATAAATGTCAAATGAGCAAATTGATTGCGAGTGTGTGTCCAATGAACGTGGTAATAATGTAAAGCGCTTTTATCAATCATATTAGGCACTATGTATGAATTGAAACATTATTGTCATTATGTTTCTATTTTCAATAGCATTAATCATTAATAACTATTGAAGGTCTTGTGGTTTGTATTGACATTAAAGGGATAGTACAGTTTTAGTTGAGAGGGAGCTTCAAGAACTATTATCTTTGAGAAAATGAAAAATGAAGTGAACTGAAAAACCTCACATTGGTTTTAAAGACAAAAAAGACTTAGTTTAATCAAGTAAAATGTGGGACCCACATTTGATTTGATCATTTTAGTTACCTTGAAATCAACACATTCATTAAAAACATTTTTTAAATGTTGAATGAACTATTGAACATTGTACTGCATAGTGATGATAGCATGGTCTGACTGACTGGGAGCACAGTCTGTATAATTAGTTAAATGAAGTAAAATGTGGGACCCACATTTTATTTGATCATTATAAGTTACCATCAAATCTACATTCATAAACAAATATTTTTAAAGTGTTGAATGAACTATTGAACATTGTACTGTACAGTGGAATAGCGATGATATTGTGGTCTGACTGATTGGGGGGGGGGGGGGGGGGGGGACACTGTATTCTTTTTATTTTTTTATTTGGAGATCAGTATGTCCCCCTCGAGTATGCTACTGGTATGTATGTCTATGGACTGAGCAAGGACTTTACTGGTCATCCCTGGAATCCAGAAAATGTTTTGTAACGGGATTATGGACTTCGGTGTCCTTGATTGCTGTCATATTTAGCTGCACTTGTATGTGTCAAGTAATGGCAGTCTGACACCCATCTTGAGCTAACTGGCTATTTTTAGAAGTTCAACTACAGTGTATTGGGATTTCTACACTACCGTAAATCTCTGTGTATAGTACGCACCTGTGTACAAAACGCATCCCCCCTTTTTTTTTTGGAGACACCAATCCAGGTTACAGGATATTCCAACCAGTACACTGTAGATGCCTCTAGATGATGGACACCAATATCCACCACCGTAAATCCCAAAAGCCTGATCCATCCAAAGAAGATTAGACACAAGATTTCTCCAGGGTGGTGTGTATTTTTAGTCCAGTTTGGTCTCTGTTCAAATGAAGGATTACTGCTAATTTCAGCCATTCTCCATGCAAAATAGTATTTTCGTCTCTTGGCTCTTATGCGTAGCATCTGTTATCTATAGACCTACGTGAACATATAATGTGTATTTTCCTATAGATTTAACAACAAGTTATAATATTAATAATTAAAAACGAAACGTGGGAGAAGAATCAACACAAAGAGCAAAGAAACATTTGTCATTTTGAAAGTATTTTATTCTTTCTTTTTCTTGTGACCTTTTCCTCCTCCAAATTTTTGTTAGATAACCAAGGAACATAAATAATCATCGATATTCAAATTCTTGATATAAATTTCCCACAAACATATTATATCACTTCAAAACAAACAAAAACAGGCATTTAAACAATAAGACAGTGAAATAAATTAATATTTTTCATCTCATGGATGGATTTGCTTATTAAAGGGTACCACCACCCAAAAATAATATTCTTATTAAAGAAAGGTAACATCTTTAGTATTCCATTCCATCAACAAGTTCACAAAAATATGTTTCCAGAAAAAAAATATATAATTGGAAAACGCCTCACCATTCTAAAGCATGCGTTCATGCGGTCTAAATTGCGAAGACTAATGTGTACAGAGCAATCGAATCCTATTCTATCGAATTCTATTGTCTACAAACGTACGCGTGAATCGCATTGACGCACTCGCAAATGTTTGGCCCGTACGAACCAGGAAATAGTAGTGGTTCCGTAAGTGGTGGAAATTAATTGCTTTGTTTATGAATTACACAACCCTTTGCAAAATGTTGGGTATCTATTTGATATCACAAAACGGTAGCAAAACATATAATTATGTGTTATTCTTTGCCTGGTGGTCCCCTTTAAGGTGTACATATCAAACTACAATGGACTCTGGAGTACATAGTGTTTTTTTTACACACTACAAGCAATACAGCGCAATCTTTCTTCAAAATGAAAATTTGGAAAAGGAGCAGAATTTGACAAAGAGAAATGCTACTGTATCAGAAATTGAAGTAGGCCATTTTAATGTTTGCATTCTCATAAGAAAATTCATATTTCAGTTTATTTCTTATAGTCTAGGCGATCGGTGCAAAAAAAGGCGAAAATCGCTCGGAAAATGATACAAGTATGAAACTTGGTACAGTTATACTTGAGCCTATACTGAATATTTTAAAAGGTGGAGCCAATGCATCCGGCCTGTTTCTTAGCAACGGTTGCTAAGAAACGTATTGACCCTAGCAACGAATCATTTAAGCATATCTAATCCATTCCAAAAGGATGATGCTATGTGTTTTATCATCAAAACTATCTAAAGACATGTTATAAGGTCACTATAAGTGTCAATATTTAAAAAAAGCATTTGTTTGTTGCTAGGCAACGGATAAACCATAGCAACTGTCTAGTTATATCTTAATTGTCTATTTGTAAACGACTGTTCCACCTTACACTGCCTACAAGTTTACAGAAGAGAAATATTTGGGTATATTTTAAACTGTACAGATTGTCATAAATGGTAATTGACAAATAATAACAAATTGAGTTGCTTAGTAACATATTTACCATAGCAACAAGCTGTGTACACATAGAAAACAATCCCTGCATATGGGATCCATTTAACTCAAACAATTTTCTTATCAATATAAGGCCTATTTCCTGGAATCAGTAAAGTTTATGGTATTTTATAATACATCAACTTGAAACAATGTTACAAGGCAATACATCCATGGAAGCAACCAGCTATTTTTGGTCAGATGGATTGTCTCAACAATATAAAATTCTCACCATGAACAGTCTTAAGTCATTCACCATAATAATAATAATAATAATAATAATAATAATAGGCATTTAGCTACGCTATTCATAGTAAACTATATCACAGCGCTTACAATATTATTACCCCGATCAACGGATACACACTGCAATCAATCCTGCACATTAAGTGCACATTTTCCACTCCCTGGGGAGTATTCCAGCAAGTCGCCTATTAGGCGCGCACAGTGCTAAGGAAACAGGTTCCCATCCTTCCGGGTACCCATTTATACACCTGGGTCGAGAGCAGCAATAGTGGATAAATTGTCTTGCCGAAGGACAAACGCGGTGGACTGGGTTCGAACCCGGGATCTCACAATTGGAAAGCGCGCGCTCTACCAATGTTGCCACACCACATCCCCTAGTTTCAGGCATTGTCACAATCTCCTGTGCATGTGTAATACACAGTGCATTTTAAGTGTGCTCGTACACATTTGCAATCTCTACACCTGCTCCTACATAGACACTTCAGTAGCTCTGGGCAGGATGCACTTGGTTCCAGTAAGTTTGTCCACAGGGGCCTCCACTATTCTGGGCAAGTCCATCCCCACTCAGAAGGGGAGGGCATCTGGCGATATGGCATAGTAGTATGTCCTTGCAATGCTGCCCTTCTGATATGTTTCTGTAAGGCAGCCTTGGTGGAAGGAAGTGCTGACATCTGACTTCGTTGATGGAGGTACATATTGCTGTATTGTCATAGAGAAGGATGGTGAAGTACTCTAGGGAAGCCTCGGTCTCTTCAGAGAATTGTTCTGGTGCACTGTGCAGCTCATAGAAGGATCCAGTGAGTTCATCATGTGTCTCCCACACTTTCCATGCAGTCTTCTTTCCAACTTGGGCAAACTGGGAAACGGTGTCGCATCCCGTGAAAGCGTGGAACACCGGAAGAACCAACGATTTTGTGGGCCCAAATCTCATGAGCTGGGATGTAGTGAAAGTTCTTTCTATTTATGAATGTAATCCAGAGGTATATTCTTCCTAGCTGCTGTACAGTTGCTACTGCTTGCACAACTACATCAGTGTCTACTGTCCGAGCAAGAATCTTGTGAAAACACTGCCTGACGGCATGAGAAACATGTCCCATGATCCTGGAATCTGCTTCTTCATGGTTGCAGGGAGTAATGCTGGATGTTTCTCGTGCAGGTATACAGAGTGCATTATCACCATCGGTGACAACAAAAGGGTTCTCTGCTGATGCAAGGGGTTATATACGATACCATAGATTCCTAGTTATAGTATGGAATCACAATTACTTAAGTTTAATAAGTGACCTCAGTAACTATAACTAAATACAGGCATTTAAATTTCTATACAATGACAATTACTGTTCTCTAAAAAATTGTGATGGGTGACCTCACCGCAAAAGTAGGAGCGGACCACGGAGTATGGGCACCACCTTTGGGCAAGTATGGACTAGGACAGCTCAATAGCAGAGGGGAGAAGATTCTAGAATTATATATGTTACACGGAATGGCAGTGTGTAACACATACTTCCAACACAAAGAATGTAGGAGGGCAACATGGACGTCCCCATGTGGACATGACAGAAATCAGATAGACTTCATCATTACCAAATTAGAGAACATCAAGACGTTCCAGAACTGAAGATCATACTGCTCAGCGGACGATGGGTCAGACCACAATCTAGTACTGGCAAATGTGAAGCTATCACCTGCAAAGTCTAAGCGAATGAAGAGCCTTCCCAAAAGCTACGATGTTGGCAGACTTAATGACTCTAACATAGCAGAAGCATTTAAAGCCAGGATTGGAGGTGCCTTTGAACCACTACTTCAGCTTCAGGACACGGATGCAGATGAGCTGTGGAAGCAGATCTATACTACCAATAACATCACAGAAGAAGTTGTAGGCTTCAAAAGGTCAAAAAAAGTTGAAGGTGTCCCAGAAGATGACTGTAAGACGTGTGAACAAAGGAGGAAAGCCAGAATCCTGGTGATGAACAATCCCTCTGCCCACAACAAGAAGAGCTACAAAAAACTCAATAAAACGGTCAAGTATGAAGTGAAGAATTGGAAGAAGACAATTCTTGACGCAGAGGTGGAAGAAATGGAAATTGCTCACGCAAAGAACAACAGCCATGAGCTCTTCAAGAAGGTTAAGAAACTATCTGGAGAAAGAGACGAGATGCAACCTGCCGTAAAGAACAAGGACGGCATCTTTAAAACGGCTCCTGCAGAAGTGTTGAAATGCTGGGAAGAACATTTTAGCGGCCACCTCAACACGCAATTTCCAAGGGTCTAAAATACTCTTCAGACCCTACCTGACCCTCAACCTACAGATAACCCAAGTGAACCTTTCGCAATTGAAGAAGTAGAGGCAGCAATAAAACTGTTGAAGAACAACAAGGCCTGTGGTTGGGACAAAATAACGGCCGAAACCCTGAGACAGCCGATGAGACAACTCCTGCTCAAAATAATAAATGCAGCATGGTTGGAAGGTAAAACCCCGGAAGACTGGAGCAAGGGTCTCATCACTCCAGTGTTTAAGAAAGGAGACAAGCTGGACCCATCCAACTACAGGGCTATAACGCTACTCTCCATAACTGAGAGAGTTTTCTGTAGGATTGTCCTCAGGAGAATACAGGGAACCATTGAGAACCATCTGACTGAGGAACAATGCGGATTCGTAAGTTGTAGAGGCACCACAGATGCTGTGTTTGTCGTCAGACAGATCATCAAAAAGGCCAGAGAAAAAAGATACCAATCCACTTGAACTTTGTTGATTTTAAAGCAGCATTCGATATACTATTTGGAGAGAAGCTCTCTGGAAATGTTTACGTTCCATTGGTGTGGACAAGTCCCCAGTCTACCTTATAGAGAGCATGTACAAGCAGAGCAAATGCTCTGTTATGGTGAACAGTAAGATAACCAAATGGTTGGATGTCATAACTGGAGTTCGATAAGGCTGCCTCCTCTCTCCATGCCTCTTTAACCCATTCCTGGAATTTGTGATGAAGGACATCCAAAAACTAGACAGTGGGATACAGATGGGTGACATACGTACTAACAACATCCGTTATGCAGATGACACCACCCTCATGGAACTTGTATTTGAAACCCTCCAAATCTCTTCAAGGGAACTGGAAAAGACATGTAGAAGTTGGGGGATGAAAATCAATGCCACGAAATTCAGAATCAGGACAGAGGACCAACAAGTTATTACACTAAACAACACCAACATCGAGAAAGTGGATACATTTGTCTTTCTCGGCAGCATGGTACCTTCTATAGAATATGACGTGAAGAGGCGAACAAGACTGGCAGCCTGGTCATTTGGAAGGCTGAAAAGTGCCATCTGGTCCAACCAAGATATTTCAAGGACACTCAAAGTCAGGATTTACAGAGCCCTGATCCTCCCTATTGCCACATATGGAGCAGAATCCTGGACCCTCCGTAAATCAGCTAGATCTAAGCTTGAGGTATTTGAAATGAGGTGCCTCCGGACCATCCTTGGAGTTCACCTAATGGACAGAATATTAAAGGAACGAAGAGATCAGGCAGAGGCTGAACATCCCAAGCACCATATGTGAAGAAATAACAAAACGTAGCTGGAAATGGTTTGGCCATGTGGTACGCATGCCGCATGACCGCCTACCATACCAAGCATACCATAATGACTTTGACGCACGCAGACCACGGGGACGCCCTCCAACGAGATGGAAGCACCAAGTGAGGTGCGATGTGGGTCTATCCCTACATGAGGCAGAACATCTAGCCCAGGATAGATCAGAATAGAGCAGGATTTATCGTAGGGGAGCAAGGGGACACATCGTCCTACGCACCTAAGTCAGTAAGTCAAACTTTGGCCAACAATAGTTGACAGGTTAGAAAAGCCCAAATGTTGATACAATGAGGTAAATGCGTTGCCTAGCAACCATTATAAAGCCATGTGCACTGTGCGGTGGACTTTTGCTTCAGAGTGAGGATATTATGCATAGTAAAGCAATATGTATTGAAATACATTATAATGTTTATTAAAATTGGTCTACATACATCAAATATGCTTGGTTGCTACGGAAAATATGTTGCCTAGCAACTGTTGCTATGATGTGTACATTGCAATTGCTCCATGGTGGTGTTATGATGAAGAGCAAAGCTTCAGATACTAAAATACATTTAAATTGTTCGGAAAAATTGGTCTACAGGCATCTTACATGTTGGTTGCTATGGAAAATACGTTGCTTAGCAACCGTTGCTATACTATGTACGGTTTTCATTGGCTCCACCTCTGAAAATGCTTAGAATGATGAGACCTACATGTGTAGAAAATTTCATACTTGTATCATTTTCCGAGCAATTTTCGCACCAATCGCCTAGACTATTATACATAAATGCCTTTTGTTGTTCAATTCATAAAGTTAAAACAGAAAAGAAAAGACATTGCTATTTCAGTTGTCTGCTTTCAGAAGCTCATCAAAGCCAGGATGATTTTTGACACCTGTCAATCTTTGTTTTAAAGGTGATATTGTCTGAAAATATACTTCAAACTAAAATTAATTAATTTATCAAGATCAGAGATAGCACCAAATGGTACCTTTGAGGATATTATTTTCATCAAGAACAAGATGGATTGATACAAAGTCCGCATTTCATTGAATATACATTTATTGCAAGACACATGTAGTATTCCAGCTTGCAACTGTTAGCAGGTTAGAGTTCTGCAAACTAAACACAACATTATTACAACTTCCAAGTCGTACATGTATCTGATTGCAAGCGAAATGAGATTGATGAAATTCTGACATAAATCAGGTTGACAGATGAAAATATACATAATTCAAGAGATGGAAGTTCTGAAATTGTTATCATTTTTCTACGTCTAGAGTTTATCCTTCTCTTATACATGTTTATCCCTCTAAATGCCAAAGTAAATCGAAGGAATCCATTTGATCTAGTTCTTTAAGACAAGTAATCCCCCATTCATCTACATTAAAGGACCTATAGTGTCTAGATGGCCTAATTTTCACAATTCGGCTCTCTATATGTAATTTGTCCTGCAGAAAAAGAATTTGGCAGTCATTGCTCATGAAATCAATAAATTTTGGGGTAATTAGTAAATATCGAATTGTCCTGGGAACGCCCCTTTTAAATCGCCAAAATGTGACGTCATCTAAAGTACGGACTAATGAACTAAATTCTGTAGATGACGCGTCATGACGTAAGCCAATGAATTGTCAATCACATGTCAATCACGCTGCCGATTCTGGACCCTAAATGTGGGTGGGGCGTAAACTGGCTGCTAAATGAGATTTGGCATCAGAAAATTAGTCTTAAATCACTACTGTGTTTAATTTCATGGATTTTCTTTCGGCAGACCTATTTTACAAGTCATCAACTATGGAATAAGTGCCCAAGTACGTTGTATTCTTTAGGTCCTTTAATATAAGCTTGGTAAAGGCCCGGTCACATATCACTGGATAGTGTAAAACGACGGAGTGTAACGTTTTCAATCCGTTCGTACGCGTTGCTTGTCCATTCCTTGTCAGGCGATGTACGTTGTTTTGTGCATGAAGCAATGGAGACGTCTTTCACCACCGGATAATTTGATTTTGCAAACTTTCTATTCGTCGGGCATCCGTTTACGCTATCCGGTGATATGTGACCGGGCCTTAAGAAGTAAAGCAACTCTACAATTTATTCCACACTTATAATTTGCATGAAGGAACCAATGAATAGAGCCTTTTCTATAAGTAGTATAGTCACCAGAGACGACCATGGCACGCAGAGAGTTAAATGTTTTTAAGAACCTGGTGCAGAGGAAACATAGGTATGTTTTAATAAGAAAAGTTCAAGTGGTAAAACATATGTTATCAAACTATATAATAGTTGCCATATTAGCATTATTATAATTAACAGTGATAATCACCTCAGCAGCACTCTGCGTTTCTTAGCAACTAATGCAAGCTAGCATGGATTATGCATGGACTTGGTAGGTTAGGGTAGTAATTGTGTTGCTGTCTAGCATATTGGAGAATGAGAAACTAAGTGTCAATATACTTCATTAAATTTATGATAAATAGAAATTTCCATTTTAGTTTCTAGATATTAATTCCAACAAAGTGTAAGTACAGATTACACATGTGTCATCTCCAGACGGTACCAGACCAACTGTACTTCTTTTGTTACTTGACGTTCTTTTTAACATAAATTATAGCGATGATAGCATTGATGTGCTAAATCAAGAGAAAACTTCATAGAGGGTACAAAATACCATTTCAGATGAAAATTTGCTTCAATTCATAAAACATTTTTATTTTTACACTGAATATTTTGATGAAACAATTTTTAGTAACCTATTATGGCTATGAGTTAAATATCACAAATAAGTTTAATATTTGTTATTCCATTTAAATGGAATACTCACACACGGCACAAAGATCAACACCAATTGAAAGCATCACAATAAAAACAAATATTGTAAAACCAATAATAATGACAACAAATATATTTGTATAAATTAAAATATATAACATTTGCATGTATTTTTTACAAATGAGTTCATGTAAACTTATTTGCAAGAATTTCTACCGATATGGGAGACATGATACATACATGTACTTATGACATTCAATAGAGGCACATGATGTTAGCAGTTAGTACATGTATTGAAGTGAAAGTGAATCTTGAATTGACGGATGAGATCTAAAATATAGATAGATACTAGATAGTAACATATTTTGTATATATACCACAACATGAATAGATGATGGATTCCATTGTCATAATGAATGATGCTGGAAATGATTGGATATACACATGTATGTGTGATGTATATTACATGTAGGCTAGAATTTATCTTCTCTTCCCGGTGGCCAATTGTGTAATGTTTATTATATTACATATTCATAGCACTGCACAGTATAACGTCACACATTATATGTCCCTGAATCACGTTACATGATTACACATAAATTACTACATCTACATTAAATAATTAAATGAACACCTGGTTTGCAATCAGGTAGCACTGCAATTTGCATATTGCTGAAGAACAAAATTTACATAGCATTATTATCACATAGCTATTATGTTATATATACAAGCTCTTGTAAAATTGATGAATTATTAAATAAGAATATATTAGATAATCATAAGACTATGTGGCCTACTAATTGTGACACTGACATATATCTTCTTTTCTTTGGCAAGGCATTTTAATTTATTTTAAAAATAATTAAAAAAACAATCCCTAAACATACTTGACTGCCAAAATGGGATCAAGTTTGAAAACAATACAAAATGAAGATATGATTGTATTTGAGAGGGCTCGTTGTAAATCCCGAATTAAAACCATTGCACCTGAAATCAAATTTATACATCTTCACAGGTGATGATCATCAATTTAAGGTCACAAGTTCTTGTACTCATGCATTCTGGAATAAAATATGACACATTTTGTTCTGCCGCTGGCTGGTTTTAAAACCAATATTATTTATGCAGTCTTTAGACATAAAAAATGGTACATAGTTTAAAACTATAACACGAGACATACATGTAAGTGACAAAGTTCAATAGTCACCTGCATGTAAGAGAATGAGGCATGACATACATGTATATTGTCACACACATTCTACACATGTACACACTGTACAACTAATAAAGAACAACAAGGATGGTATTCTCATTCTGTAAAGATCTTAACCCGTAGCCTTTAGGATTCTGAAATCCCCATAGACTTTGTACACAGCCCACTCGTTCCAGTAGGCAAGGGGTTAAGACCAAAGAGGATCTTAACCCGTTCAAGACGGACTGATTTTTGCTACAACATGTATTCTTCATAGACCAAAGCCTGAATATAATATTCGGGACCAGTCCTGAACGGGTTACTTACACGATCTACTCGTGTGTGTGTGTGTGTGTTGTCAACTTTTATTATCCACTTCAATACAGAATACCAGCCCTTATTACTCTCATACCATTCAGAAGAACCTCATAATTAGGACCAAGCGATTTTCTTTGATATGGTATCTTGTTTATATCAGGGTAAAAAGAAATCTAAGCTTTTCATTAAGAGATTCCACTGTAATATTACACAATATACTCACTTGAGATATTAGGGTGTTTTTTTTTTTTTAGGTTAGCAGATAAATTATTCTCCATCCCTTATTCCCGTCTGTCTCTTTTTTATTCCATTTTCTAATTTCTTCCTTCTTTTTTCTTTTTTTTTTTGCTTTTTATATTTTTCATCTTTTTTTTTTTTGATTTTTAAGATTTTTTTCTTCATTATTGTCTTTGTTTTAAAATATAGAATGTAACTAATGTCAATGTATCAAGTTGTAGTTTGAAGACAGTCTAGTACTTCCTGCTTCCAACTTCCTTCTGCAACTCTTCGATGAGCGGCCTGGCGGTGTACCTCTGTGTAACGGACATCAACTGTTATGCACAGAGAGAAATGAGAAAATTACTATTTAGCAAAATGAAACCTGCTTCTTAGAATCATTTCAAATGATTCGGCATACTACTAAATAATGCATATCACATTGTTGTCACATGTTATGACACAATTTCTCTTTGAGACTTGACTGTGCACAGTGCACTACTGGAACACATCCAAGAAAACCATGGAAGTGATAATTTGTACTCCGAAAAAATAAAATAAAATTATTGGAATGTAATGTGTGAAGTTGTGGAGATGTTTATTTATTTATTTATTTAAATATATATACAGGATGACATGGTCAGTATACACTGCTTACACAGATGTTGACGCAAATGCTCACAATTGAATATTAAAAATACCACCAATAAATCAAAACAACAACTTCCCTATCCGAATGAACATCAATCCGTGATGCATAGTCGAAGCGTTAATATTTCGTTTTTTCTTTTCTATGTCATGATTTATAAATTGTACTAAGTTAATGTTCTCAATATTAAATGCAGAGATGAATGTGTGTACTAGTAACCTACAAAAACTTTCCATTTCTCCATTGACATTTAAACGTAAAATACCGAAATCAATTTACCAAATGAAATAAAAAGTGACTCAAGGACTACTTCAATGTGACGGTAGTACCCACAAATTGATTCTGATTATGTAGAACCACAGTATATGAATGTCAAGGCCAAAAGGTCATTAATGTGTACACTTTGAATAGATTTAACAGCCATCTTGCACTCCAGATAGGATATTTTATAAAAAATTAAATTATGCATCCATTTACTGTACCGAGGGTTGTTCACTATGCAATGACGTTTTCAGAAGGGGGGAACATGCTTTATGGCTCAGTCACATTTGACACGGCGGCCGTACGGTCTAAAATTTCTACGGCCAATTACAAAAATAGGGCCGCCGTATAATTTCTACGGTCACATGCTTTAGCAGTCACATTTGCCACGGCCGCCGCACGGCGTATCTTTAATTTGTGGAGACAGAAAATCTGCGGTTACCGTACGGCCTTTAAAATGATGACGCACGGTTGCCTTAGGGCGGTTGCCGTAGGTTATTTGAACAAATATCAAGGCAGACGCAAGGCGACCGCAGGGGGGCCATACGGCAACCGTGCGGCCAGACTGACACTACAGCAACACCCCTATAGAGTATATGAGTAGTACCCATGGCTACGGCGTGTATAATTGCTTCGGCGACCGTAGAAATGAAAAAGAGTTATAACTTTTAGTTATAATTCTACGGCGACCCCTACGGCCTGTAAAATATACGGTTATGCCGTACGGGGACCCTGCGGCCATCGCAGATATTCTGCGGCCGCCGCACGTTTCTCTCGATTTCGGGGGCGTACGGCTGACGTACGCTCGCCGTAGAGCAAATGTAACTGTAGCATTAGAGATGGCATTTTGGCAAGGGCAAAATCATGATTTTCATGAATGTATGTTTTTTCTATTCAGTCAAATATGTAGGTGGAGGCTTTTGCAGCTATGAAGACAATATTTGATATTTGATAATCATTCAGCTCAAGAGTTTTTATAAACGGTCATAGACGTCATACTGTAATAAGTTGTAAAAGCTGACGCAAATGTTCGCTTTTTTAACCAGGAAAGCAGTGTTCTTTTTCAATGAAACTTTCACACATCATTCGGACATATCTTACAATGATTTTTGTATAGGATTGAAGTCTCAAATGTCATTTTGGGCAATATCTGACACTTTACATGTGCATCTTTAACCTTTGTTTTCCGTCTTATGACTTTGTGCTTGTATATAGCCTTGTAAATATAAACCTACCTTCTGTGGTTGTGATTCCCTCACATTGATCCAGGGATGTGGAGAGGACTTCCTGAATACCCTGCAAGAAGAAATGAAATGAAATAGATTTATTATCAATAATAATCAGTTCAATATTTACAATTTACAATATATATATTCATAATAGTACAGATAAATGAAACATCTTGAAATTAACAATACAATAGAAGAATTGACAAAAGGGGCTAACAAAATAGCACAATGCTAATTGAGAAAGATGGGACAATACATATAATACATCATGGGTAACAAATTTTAAGGATATTATTGTTAATTTGAACATGTTTCTTGGTTAAACTGAAATAAATGATGCAAACATACTGCTGAAAACTCCCTATCCCTATACTAAAATAAAGTACATTACATAGTTATAATTATTTACATACATATTTGTACATTTATGTTCGTATATTTATGTACTTTGTACACCAAATGGAAACGTGTGGATTTATATGGGTAGTGCATGCTACAATACATTTTACATGTCAATCAAATTATATTAAATTCGTTCTGTAAAAATGTTTATTAAAGGTATTTTGATTTTTTGTTATTTCTCCTTTATCTCCTAAACAGTGAAAAACAAATATTTTCAAAGTGAATGATAATATATGGAATTTAATTCTTGAATAGACTAAAATCGGGTCAACCATCATGTATTTAATCATTATTTATTATTTCACAAACTTTATTTTCTTTTCTTTCATTTTCTTTCTTTCTTGACACAGAATCAAACATCAACAGAACTATGTATGTATACTTACGCAACATCGGTCTTCTTGAAGAGAGCGTATGCACTGAAAGCTCCAGCCATCACACACACACCACTCACAAATGTTACAAGAGGGAACAACTGTAGAGAGATAGGAAGAAAGGCAGGGAATAAGAAATGTTACTTATAATAGATAGTGAAAAAATACATGGAGTCTCAGGGCGATTTTGCCCCTGAAATGCCCAAAAGATCCCCCCCAAAATCATAAAAGAGCACTTGTGAATTTGAATTTAATGTAAAACATTATAGAGTGCTATTTTTTATGTAGGTTAGCTTGGAAATATAAATGTGTATTTTCCCCTGATAATAGAAGACTATCACATTGAATGAAATCATTTGAATAAGGAGAGGTATTGACAGAATAATTATATTGTTCTAAGTTATGCTTTGAGACAAACACATTTTCAAAATATTTGTCAATTGAGATTGACAGAAGTCATTTCATTGATCAAAAGATAAGAAAGACCTGAGTTGCATTTTGTTCAATACAAAGTAGTTGTTAAATTAATGAAAATTATTAAATAAAACATTAATTACATAATACAATACTTGTGTGATACCCTGGTGCTTTAATAGCAATGTTCAATCAAATAAAATACTTGCATACATATTGTAAATTGTGGTTAATTGATATTGATCAATATTTTACTGTATTCATCAACTTGTTAATTTATGTTTTATTTATTCATACATGTGTATTTTTGTTTTGCTTTAAAATCTGTAATATCATTATTTTATATGACACATTGAATTTAAATTTCAAACAATTGCAATGTATTGATTTAGCGTACTAACATTGAAATTAAACTTATGAATATATAAATGTATATAATACTTGAGGAGTTGAGGTGCATAATGCATATTTGATTTAATTTTGGACATGATAAGTATTATGTTGTATTCCTATTCTGATTCCAGCAGTTAGGTATTTAAATCTATCCCACCTGTGTATGATATCACATTATTACATTACATTCCTTTTGCCTTTTGTATGCATTTCTTGTGAACTTTTTGTATTACATTCTTTATCTATTTATTAAAGCAAATATTAAACATTACAAAATATGGATTTTATTGTCTGATCTCTAACTTTTGCAGTTTTTTTAAATAAAGAACAATTTGTCAGAAGTTGTACATGTTCATTATACATAATGTGTATCAGAAAGTATAGTGGCAACAGTAGTAGTAAAAGATTATTTAAGACTGGTAAAGTAATGGCATGTTTTTTTTTAAATAAGGCTATAAGCTGCGACAAATGATCATCAGTCATAAACAGGACAATAAACTTAAACTTCCACACAAGGCAAAGACTGAACATAATATTTATAAAAGAGGGGGTTGTATATTTATTTATTTCACATATCAGAATTATCAGAAATATCATCCGAAATGACATTCTTGTGATGCTAAGACCGGGATGTGCTTTTGCCATCTTTACCTAAACAAACTTCCATTAGTTACCATGATAACGATAGATAATCATCGTCTTAACTATGGCAGCATTTGTAATGGCTTTCGGGTATATTCCCATTTAATGACTGGGGCCGCTGGAACTAATGCCCTCATTAAAAAACAGTGGCCATATTCATAAAAGCCCGATAGCCTATCTGTCAGCTAGGCCTTATCTCCTTGCCAAAATGCCACTTTGGACGATAACTAGCGGCGAACTCACGGAACTCGCTTGGATGATCACCTTTGTTTTCACAGACCAGTGCACAACACACACGTGCATATGTATATCGTTAGTAATGTGTGTAGATTTTGCACGCTGTATATGCCCTTACCATATCGACCAATCAACGAGCGTTTAAGCCCTGTAATACAATAGCCATTTAAAATCTTCGTAGCGGGTTGCTAAATCGTAATTCAAGAAGCACTGCTAACCATACCGATAACAAGCTAACAACTCGGATGATCTAATTCATTCATCGTGGCTGTCATGGTAACATTCCATCTGTTGCAAGTTTGTTTGACATCGCATAAAAGCGCAGTTTACTCGAACGTGTGAATGAACGCATTGTTCCTTATTGTTCCAATCATAAAAGCGCCTTATTGAGTTTGTTATGTGTTCTACAACGTGATACAGTAAGGGGGGGGGGGGGGTAGTATAACACAAGTGTCTTATCTGGGGTAAACGGGGGGGGGGGGGGGGAGGGCGGTAACTTGTGTTCAAAACAAAAAGCTTGCTATAATTCCTATATGTAAGGGTGTTACTGTAGATATGAGCGTGAGTAAGAATGATGTTTTTTCGGGGCGGGGGGGGGGGGGGGGGGGGGGGAGGGATCACGCGTAAGCACATGTTTTCATAGCCACCCAATGAAGTAAAACCAAATACATCTCCCTCCTCATTACGATCAAGCTCCGCCACGCTTATAATATGATAGCATGACAAGGGAAACTATTCAATTGCAGTGAAAACAGAAACGAAATTGCATTAAATAGTATTATATAGATAGATTCATCAAAACAGAATTGAAATCACATAAAATCAATCCGAACTGCAAAAGTAAGCTAATATGTCACAAAAAGGACAAATAAAGGCAAATTACTCTCCAGATAAAAACATGTAATTTAAACTGATAATGTTATTGCTGAAGTACAAGGATGCTAGGACAAACACGAAAAAGTATGTTACTTGGGGAACTATTTTGAACTAACATCACGCTATCATAAACAAATCTCTAATATCCCTTATTCGAATATTCTCCTTGCCATGTTCACGATCGCGCCACACGCATATACACACAAAAACCGGGCAGATTGTTACTTGCTAGCAATTTAGAGGTACATCAGAGTACCTCTAAATTTTTGGTCCAGTGTCGCTAAAATTTGTCCTATCTGGCTTTGGTGAATAAGAAAAAAAATAGCTGGGTGTTAGGTCGTCATTCAACTTCACGCCTTTGTTGTAAGTCCAACAAAGCTCTATTCAGAACGTCCCGCATAAATAGATTTCAATGCATTAAGTCGGCACCGCAGATCTATTGTTGTAATTGTTCGCATTTCGACTAACAATGTCGTGGAATACCAAATGCTTGTGGAATTTAGACAGATGGGTTGTCATGCTAGGCCAGGCCTTGACTACGATAGCGAATTTAGCCTATCGGCCTTTTGTGAATACCAGTTAAACCTAGCGGACATCGAAATCGTAATTTGATCAACCAACTAGCTTATTGGGGTTTTATGAATATGGCCACAGGTGGATATTGTAAATGCCAAAAGTATTATTGTGGGGTAAATGGGTTATTTATTTGGCTATTAGAGTTGTGGTGTATGTTTTAATTTGATGACGATGGCCATGACTTACCAAGTTACCATTAGCATTAGCATTATTGTAAACACATCACAAAACCCATAATACATGATATAAAAAGAACAACAAACAAATCGTATTCCCTTTTAGGGGGATGTGGGTCTTAAGTTGTCGGGTGACCGGATAAAATGAGAGCCATAATGGTTGCTCTTTTTATATTATATGTTATGTTTTGTTGGGTTTTGTGATGTGTTTATACGTACAAGAATATTGCTAATGGTAACTTGGTAAGTTGTCAGTTGAGTGTTTGTATGAGTGACGGTGAATTCTTTGTGTCCTTATACCAAGCTAGAACTAAATATTATTAAGTTAGAATGATCGTTGATCGTTAAATTAAAAAAATATATATATTAGTCATAAAAAACTCATTAAATTCCTTCAAGTACTGAACATGGGTTTCGAACCTCTTACCTCATAGTGTCCCTTGAGCTTCATCATCGTCATAAGTCCTCGTCCACCCATTGTTGGTTACTTCGAGAGCTGTTTACGACCTGAAAGAAAGAAAATGGGAACGTCATTAATTGTTTATTTGTGACACATTAAATACGAAATATATAAATGACACCTAAAATATGGAAACTGAGGTCAGCAATCTAAAAGAAAAGAGACAACATATACCGGGATGTATTCATTAAAACAAGAATTAAAAGATAGGTCATTTATACGCACGTCAATTACCCTTTAATAGTTGACCACTACTACAGCTTCAACGTCAAATATCTTTATTTACGAATTTTGACTTTGAATTTAGAATTTTGACTATAAAGATAAATCCTTGACCCAAATTAACTCAAAGAAACCCACTTCAGTAGCGCTCTGCTATTTGAAAGAAAGAAACTAAACCATAAGATGATAAATATCATCCATATCGATTATTCCTATCAGAAGTGGGAATAGAGAATGAATCAGATTAGACATTGGCCTTGTTTTTCCATCTGCATGGTGACCTGAAAAAGAATCACCTCGAATTGAATCCACAATCCCATCTCTTCTAGAGATTTAAGGGAGTGAAATTGATCAAACGCTTGTCTCACATACATCGGGGCAGAGCATTCTCATTCTTCATGAACTCTTATTTTTCTTAGGGTTATTTTCTCTCTCATTTCAGTGTCGTACATATCTAGGCCTTCGTCGTTAATTCTCATTGGTCAACGCCTAGTTTAATGATAATAATAATAGACAAGCATTTGTAATGCGCCATCAATCTAGAAATCTAATCTAGAAGTTTATGTCCTTACACTATACACAGGGACGTATATTCCTGCTAATTATTTTATAGGGGGATGCTGTTTGTATTCTTTATTTCCCCCTTTTGTTTTGTTTAGTGTGTTTGTCATTTTATTTGGGGAGGGTGTAGTCTTTCGTCAAGACTCTCGCGCTATATGCACAATTACGTGAGCGAAGCGAACATATCGAGCGCGTGGAGCCAGTTAGTCCCGCTCGCTGACCCCGTGCCGTATAGCTCTGTCACAGCTACCTAGCTCGCGATCGCATAGAGAATCTCCAAGCCATATAGAGCCTTGACTAAAGGCTAGGGAGGGTGTACCTCTACATCCATCAACAGTTTTCCACCACCGGGGTTACTTCAAATAATCCTTATCATAAATAATATGTAATCAAGTATAGACTCGGGGCTCATCATTGTAGGACCTAGATTCTTCGCTGTCTTATTGTATTTGTTTATTTATTTTCACGCCATCTCAGCACACTAATGAATTCAAGTTTCCCCAGTGACCGCATCCATTTCTCAACAGAGACTGTTGACCGATCGAAATTTGACCCAAGATGATCAACTTAAAATCAGAAATTATTTTTGAAACGTTAATCTCTCCCTCGAGTAACACTATATACTTGTCCTGTTTTGCCATAAGGCATTTGATTGATTAATGATTATTTCAAAGATTGAGAATACTCTTGTAACTCGACTATGTATTTATCGGTCAAATCTGTGATAAATTATACCTTCCGGATAAAACTAAAATCTCTTGTTTGAGATGTGCGTGTGTGTGTGTGTGTGTTTGTCACCACTTAGCTAAATAACTTTGAGTAAAACTAAAATTTCACAAAAATAATTTCAGTTTTCAGAGGATATCATTAAAAAGAAAAACTGTGTATTTACTGGTACTGTAAACGTTTTAACTTTTCTCGCTATCTCTTTCCATGATTTTGATATGATTAAGACAGTGTCTGATAACAATGTATACTCATATAAGACAAAAGTAGCTTGAAACATGATGAATGATGAAAGGAAGCGATTTCACATTATAAGCCTACCACATCAATCATTAAAGTCTCGCTTCATGCCCGTGCCCTGTTTCTTATAATTATTTTCTTGCTCGTGATAATTGCTGGTATTAAAAGACTGCTTTTCGATGCGCCTCACATTTCTATCATATTCTTCTTGGTTTCCTATGTCTTCTCTGATGACGCTTGGGACACGATTTGGCCCTTAAATCACGATTTTAATAGACACTCAAACGTTAAAGATGCTCCCAACTAAGAGGTATATACTGTAGCTTCGTTTCCACATTTTATTCTTAATGTCTTCGTCTCATAGTTCTCTTTCTACCTCATTTTCCACCCCTTTCTCTTCATCCTTCATCCTCCTTGTCTCTTGTTCTTCTTTCTCTTTTGTGCTTTCTTCTTATTATATGTTTTGAACATAATCTATATACTTCTATGCCTTACCCTTTCAATATCCTTCTTCCGTTATAACTGCTATTTTATATTATAATTTCTATTCTTCATCAACTCCCTACATGTTTCTAATCTATTACGTCATGTTTTATTTCTATGCAAATGACATAAACAAGACTTTATGCTCAAATCATAATATTTTAGACACCTTTAGATGGAAGTACCATTGAATGTTGGGCATTATACTTGGTGTGACATTACAATCCTGTTTTCATGATCCCGGATAAGTGAGTGGGTTTGTTTTCATTCGTCCAATTAGAGGAGTAATCCAGTCGTATAATGTTATGATCCTGTAAGCGAATGGTAAGGTGACCGTAATAGTAAGTGTTGGGCATTTTGGAGTAGATATCTGGCGACAAGTTGGTTTGATGGCGGCCATCTTTTCCTTTTCCATTACTATTACTGTTTCAATCCTTTCACTGCTTTTTATCTTTATAACATGTTGAAGTTCTTGTGAGAGAATGTTCCCTGTAGGATTTATGGAACTGCATTATTAGATGAATTTGTCTTACTCCTCTGCTTCAAGCGTATACGCCTGTATTCATCGGCACTATATTTCCTTAGAGAATATAAATTACGACTATATTAATTTATGAATTAAACTTATTATCCGTTTCTGTCTGTTTGTAGACATAGCGTTGACATCTATTTTCATTTCAGTGTTTGTTTTCAAGAACAAAATGCAAATAGCGATGTCCTTAAAGGCAACGGGTAGGTGACACATAACAAAGACAAGTATGCAAATATGGCATAATGGCAGGCTTCCATAAAAAGGGAGAAAATGTCAACTGTCAATTTATCTGCCTTTGTTTCAATAACAAACCGTGTCATAGCGGTTTACATTTCAGCGTCGTCAAGCCGTGAGGCAAGGTGTTTACTTCAAAGTGTCATCGTAACCGCACAGAACTTAACAGCTTTTTCATAATTCAGTTTACACAAGTCTTGACGTAGTGGTGTAGCGAAGGGAACTCTCCCTCACCCCCCCCCCCCCCCCCCCCCAACACGCAATTGCCCCCATTTTAAGTCGTTTCTGGCTTCGCCCCTTTCTTGAATTAAAACATTCAGGCGAAGGAAGGGGGCGTTGTGAGGGGAGTCAAACATGAATGTGATGTGGCGTCTGAAATGTCTCGAAACACTAGGCATGAAATCGAAACATCGTGACTTGAATTAAAACCAAAATGAAAAGGAAAATTAATAATTGAGTTCCAAACATCGTCACCTTGCTTTATTTGATGTTATTTTTTTTTCTTCAGCAAATTAAAATAATAATCTTCGTATAAGATCAAATGCATAGTATAACGACATTTAACTTAATTTCGCGCAGGAGCTTACAACTTCATTTTATCGTCAACAACACCTTATCATCCCTATCTGTATTATTTCCGCCACCTTCAAGATTATAATGTTCGTACTTTGAATTGGCGCCCAATAATATCGATCCGCTTTCAAGCTAAACCCGCGATGTTTGTCAAGATGCAGGTGGTGCATATAACCACATTGAGGTTCACATCGCTTGAGAAGGCTCGATAAATAAACCAGAATTGTAAAAAAGGCACATTCAAGAAGAAAATTGTGGGCATGGATCGAGGATTGACGATTTACTCACGAACAGGCTAAGCAATTTCGCTCGATAAGTTTACTTCGCGTGCGTGTGATATCCGATAATAGAGTCGCTTATTTGCATGGCATGTGAAAGTGGCTGTGAATGTTTTCTCACGGAGCAATGTCGAAAATAACTTAATCAACATTGATGTGTCTAATATATTATGCTGTTCTATTTACTCTAAATGACATGGAAACTGAGGCCCATGGGCATTATATATAATGTTAGTTTGATGTATATTCGTCGTAAGCCATTCGTAAGAGTTAAAATTGGACATAGACACCCACGCCACACGTATACATCTGACACATAATCATTATACTTGTTGTATTATGTTGCATACCACCCCCACCACAATTCTAACCGAATAATTAATGATGGCGTTACAATGAGGGTTCTACTACTTGCCGGCCACTTATAGTTCGAACATATTGCCATTTTGCCATTCTACCTACATCTCAATATTAATGTATTGAGATAATTATAATTACAAAAAGGCGAAAGAGAATAACCTTACTTTATAATGAATTATATACAACAAGTCAAAATGGGCAAAGGGGATGCTGCCGCTTTCAATGCCTTTTATCATGTTAGGCCTACTAACGACTAATGGGCTGTGATGGATGATTTTGGTCAAATTAATGCGTTGTATGCGAGGGGATGTGTGCATGGATGTATTTTTTTCTTTACGTCCATTTATATTAATTTATTCTGAAATGAAATTTCATGATACAGGAAGAAACGAATTTGTCTCGAATTTTCCATATTGCAAGTTCCACCTGCTGAATGAAAGGAAACTTGTGCATGTTATGTTTATGGATTACTGCCTTGTACTTCGCTTATTTAGAACAAATTTGTTAAAATATCGGTCCTCAGTGAGATGCCATTGTAAATTATCCAAAAGGTTACACAGTCGGTCTTATCCTCCGAGAGTATAACGCTTATAGCTTGGGGTGCTATTCTACAAATAGCTTACATTTATTTAGAAACGCTACTTTTGAAATATGAATTTCTCGTGAGACTTACTTGTCTCAGTAGCTACGTTCACTCTTATCAGACCACGGGGCATCTTTTTTTTCAATATTTAATATTTCAAAGGCCAAATCAAAATGGAGGATGACAAAATACGAAAAACAAAGCGGAGTCCCGGGAGGAATAAGCAAGATGGATAAGTTTTCCTCTTCTCCTTTTTTGAGGAGGTCAAGGCGAAAAGGAAATGTGACAATATCAATACACATTTAATAAGGGAATATTTTGAAGATCTCATTAGTGACGGCTGATGCAATAATTACTCGAACCTGTCTAAACATGACAGCAGTAGATTACGACGTATATGTCCTGAGTCAGGCCAAACGCAAACATAAATATTACTAAAAACAAATTTAGGGTGGAAAGTCCGGCCAACATCTATCTACCTCTATACCCCTCTGGTCCTTCCCTTTTCAATACCATCGCCTCAATCCATAAGCAAATTGTTTTCACTTAAAAACTTGTTTTTCTTCTCACAAATGTGTTGTCTTTCGTGAATTAAGGACCGACTGAGGATCCAGAGTGTTATTCGCTCCGTTTGAAGTGTACTTGAGTGACTGAAATGGCCCCTGCTAATTCACACCCCTGCACTTGGTATGCATAGCATGAAGCAGCTCTCGGCCAGAAGACGACTGACTGAGACGAAAGTAGGTCCACGTGCATGGTTGTCCTGCGACAGTTGATTGCCAACTATAGTTAGGCCTCAATTATTTAGCATCGTTACAAAAATAGACCCGTGCAGTCTGGGGTGTTAATCATGATCACGCAAACTGAATGAGTGGCAAGAGATTCCCTGGCTGTTATAGGTACTATATACGTGACATATTCCCTGGCTGATTGTGTAGACCTACTCAGACATGTATACGTGACATATTCCCTGACTGATGTATAGGCCTACTGTATACGTGAGAGTGAGGAATATTGTTAAGAACATTTGCGGCGTCTCCATATTTTGCTCCGGAGTAGGAGGAAAGAGTGCGATGCTGACGTTTTACCCTTAACATGCTTAGGGAGCACTAGAGATTCTCGTATGTATAATCTGAGACGTTTTCTTAAACTACATTTGACCCACAGAATGGAGGCTTCTCAAACGGACTGTTTATTTGTTGAAAGTTAAATAGGGTGAAAGGGATCCAGGGTATTTCTGGACTTGGCAAGAGTTCCCGGCTGTAGGATATGAGATGTTTGTTTGAACTACAAGCGCAATTAGGCTAATGGTGGCTTCTCAAATTGGCTTCTTTAATCCATTCACTACTGGAGCCTGGTAGTGGTAGCCCATGTATTAAGTCAATGGGGTTACAATATCTCGTATTGTCACTGTGCATGGGTTAACTAGTAAAGGAGACGCATACATAGGAAGAGATTGGAATCCAGGACGAGTGATAACACCAATGTCAAGGGCAATGGGCTGTCTGTCTCTGTACGCCCCATCATCCCTCTTAGTTACACCTGTCTATGACATCATTATTGTACAGCTAAGTGTAAGCAAGTGCGCACCTGTCTTACTACCACCCTCCCACTCCGCGAGGAAATGTTTTGTGTATTTTGGTATAGCATATGGGATATTTGTTTGTTTGGTGTTGTTGTTGTTGTTTTTTAAACAAATTTTTCGTTTGTTTGTTCTTATTTCCGAAGGAAAACACATAAGCAAATACAACGATATAGCACTAAACGGGGGATTGGCCACATTCGGCAAAATTGCAAGAAATCTGTTTAATATCTTCCTTAGGCTGTTCAACAGCCACCCCCACCCCTTCCCCCTTCCCTCCTCCCCCTCTCTGCTACCGCCTCTGCGTGTCACCCGATCTACGGTAGATGTCAAGTGATATCCAGGCTGTGCTTGACCGTTTCGCACGTACGAGTGACATCGAACATGCCTAATGACAGATCATTGGTTCTCAATGTGTTACATTGTGGGATCGGTTTCCCAAATCTGTCAAAAGATGTATTATATTAACAGCAGCGTCACCGCTGTCAGTTAACGCACCTCACAGAGTCATGTAATGATCATTGTGAAATGATATGGGGCCACTTGCACAAGTTTGCGTGGCAAACTCGCACGTCAACTTTCCATCAAGTATCAGAATCGGATTCATGCGTTTGATTGCCAACGTCTTGAGTAATGAGTCCAGTGGTTTGTTCAAAAGTAAATTGCCAACCAGAAATATTAATTTGTTTTAGGGCGTCTGTCTCTGTTGGAAGTAAGGTAAAGAGGAAAATGGACATGATGTTTTAACTACTGTATGCAGTATGCAACTTACTATGTTACGTTATTTGAGAAAATATATTTTCTACGAAATTGCTTTTCAAAATATAACATGCAGACGTATATAGAAGGGAGAAATTCCACCTGCAAGCAGTGGATGCTTTATATTTTGATTGCTCGGTCAATAACCTCGTATAAAGTGAAGGAAACGAGGCTTGATTCGATGCAGATGTGCGGAGGCTCCGTTTGAGGCCTGGCCAAATTGACAAAAGCAATTCGAAAGCGATCTAGTAGTATCTCTTCATTTCATAACAAAACACATTTTAGTTTTGTTTTTGTTTTGTTTTAAAACAGCGTGCATGTTTCATTTGTTCTTTAAAATAACAAAAAGGCATCTCACTTTTGCCTTCATTTCCGTTAAACGCGTGGAACAAAAATGTCTTCACAAATCGTCCACTCTAAAAAGAGATCTTCTTTATGAATTATTTGGAATTGAAAACAACTGTTTTTACGGGGATGGATATCTCTACTCATTTGCTTTCTCAGTATCAATTTGAAAGTTAGATGAGAAAACCATATGCGACGCCTTGAAACTGATCTAAGTCTGTCTAAGAACTGTGACGTCATACCTCGACTACGAATGAAACCCAGTGGCGTAGCCATCATAAACAGGGGGAAGTCGGCGAACGCCCCCCCCCCCCTCCCCTTTCCCGGTTTCGATACCAACAATGACAAATCTATAAGCATTAAAAAGGGAACGTAGTAGCTTTTTTAAAATATCTTATAACACAATGTTGGTGGTTTGGGTGTCCCTTGCATATTAGGCTTCCTTTTTAACACACCCATAACCCCCCCCCCCCCCCCCCCCATATTTCTACATTTCTGGCTGCGCCCCTGATACCTTATCCCATTCATGAGGCTGAGTCGTAACAATGTCATTCATTCGATGCGCACATTAGTTGATCTCGATTTGATTTCCCTTCGGATATAGATCGACACCGATAGATGGAGGGGTGTGATTACGCACGATGGAGTAGGAAAATTAGGGCAAGGGGTACTCTCTTTGGTGACTCTTGCCCCCCTACCATCCACCTGATGCTACTCCCCATGTTTCAATGAGAAGTATTTCAATATATAGATAAGTATTCAAACATGGTAAATAAATGATTTCACAATATATGAATGAACATATATATAAATAAATAAAATGATTAATTATGAATTAACACTTTGTCCGCTGTGCAGTAGATCCCTCCGTCGCCAAATTATTTTAGGCACACGCGCGCGCGCGCTGCACGCATCGTATATTGTATGCGCGCGCGCCGCACGCATCGTTGTCTGTGACTAGAGTCGAACAAAGCGGGCCGCTGTTTGTGACTTGAGTCGAACAAAGCGCTATTAAATAAATAAATAAGTATATAAATAGATAAACAAAATAAATAATTAACACTTACACCATGTAGTGTCCGCTCACGTTGCCCCTATTGTGTGAAATCATATCCTTGCCCCTCACCTCCCCTCCCTCACACACACACACACACACGCACGCACACACACATACACACTCACACACACATACACACTCACACACACTCACACACACACACACACCCACACACCCGACCCCGCCCCCCCCCCCCCCCTTTATTTGATCTTCACCTGCCTACGCCATTATCTGCCACCCATCCTAGATAATATAAGCATGGCAAACCTCAATAATTCATCTCGATCTGGTTGACCCGGCAAACTTACGTGCAGGTATGCTCGGCGAACGTGCATGTCGGACATTACTAGGACGACCAGTTACCATAAATAAAGTTTGGATCATGATAGTCTAATGTTTTTGCGTCAATATTGACCCACATAAATAATTGGCCGGTATAGGTTTAAACAGATGCTCCCACGCAATGTTTGAGAAAAACATACGTAGGTTGTAAACAAATAATGTGTAAACAAACGATCTACTCGACATAAGGTGTGCGTGGGTGTATCCAAAAACAGAGACATTACGGGCGCGTACTTCAAACCAAATACTAGAAAATACATTTCACGTCGGATTATGTATTTGTTCCGATGGCATTTATCGTGTTATTGTTCCGCTGTTGATTTTTTCATTCCAACAAACAATTGTCTCACCCTAACCAAATCACTGTACGAGGTTTATTTTTGTTTATTTATTTGATTCAAACGACGCTCTTCCGGTATATATTAAATGGCGTAGCAACGGGGTCTGTGAGTGAGCCCCCCCCCCCCCCCCCAAACAAAAAAACAAAAAACATTAATTTGACAAAAACTTTAGGGTGAATGTGTGAACAAACAGAGAGATACTAAAGGAGTGCCCCAAATAATTTGCGTGCCCCCCCCCCCCCCCCAAACAGTTCGACCACAGAAATTTGCAATATTAATTTATCATTAAGTTTAATAAATATTTCGCGTTTACTTGAAATTTTAAATACAGTGGTCAATGATGTATGCAGAGAACAAGTGAGAATTCACCTATTATCACAATTCTCCCTCAGAAGAAAATGAGTTACATCGTTTCCATGTCAGCTGTTAACCCGTGTGACGGAGTATTATCTTCTTGGGAGCGTGACCGTGCAGCCACGGTCATCGATGATCACGATCGATATCTCGCATTCGATGTCGGCATGGTAGGCATATTGATCTTCCTTGCCGCCAAGGAAGAAGGTGTGTGAGGAGGATTCGTAAATAATAACACGAATACGGCAAGAATGGTAGAGAGAAGGCAGTTAGCGCTAGTACCATGCGTGTATGATAATACATGTAGTTCATTAGTTCAAGGGGTCTTTAATGGATAGGATAGGAAGGGTTTTTCTTAAGATCGCAATATTTTCGAGTGGAAATTGTAGAATTGTCGTTGCTTTGCATCGTTGTTGCTTTGTTGTAGAATTTTAGAATTGTTGATTTGCTTTCCAGACGGTGTATATAGGACATGAGTGACTATTCAGTCCTATGTTGGCAAATGCCACATGATGTCTTTGAAAAACTGGGGGGAAATTAACGACATTCACGTGAGGAATGACAATCATATCTCTCGGGATGTCTACATCTTCTTGTTTTTTAGGGATTCAAAAATAACTAATTTCCACATCGAAAATGTCACGATGTCGGCATTTCCGTTGATTTGTATCTGTGCACGATGAAGATGATACCGAGTCATTTTAACGCGCTCTTTCTACTGGGTGTGTGCTCATGAGGATATCTCTTTGACGTTCGGTGCTTTTTAATTTAGGCAGGTTAGACGGTTGGACCATCCCGATTTGGTTTAGTTCACTGTAATGTCATACCTCTGAAGGCGGTCATACCGACGCTGACCATGATGAAAAAAGGAAAAGAAAGAAACTAATTGGTACCGTGCGTGATTACAACAATTTGATCCACCGGGGAGGCCACGCAGGATGATTGTTTATCTTATTTCAGTAACACCATATACCTGTGCATTCGTGACAGCGGACGGCGTTAAAGCCATGACCGAAGGCGTTTGCCTTTTAATCAAAATAAGTTACCCGTGAGATGACAGGACATTTCTCGGAGAAGCTCGGTTACCTTAACCCAGAGTCGCTGACCATCCTGTTTGTATGTCATCATTTGGTTAGTGGTAAATGGCTGGAGTATTATTCTAAGACATCTATCTAACTATTATAGATGCAGTTTAGCCTTGTGTGTGATTTTGCCTTTTTAATCTGTTTACGTAATTTGTCCAGCAGGAGATGACAGATTTTCTTGAAGAAGATTATCTCATTTTCACCGTAACCTCGGGTCTGACGCACCCCCCCCCCCCCCCTCCTCCTCCGTCATTGATTGGACAGTGGTCAGCTGCAGCTACCTACAAACTATACATTCAGAGGTTTTTAATGTACACTCCGGTATATACCCTTAGCACATCACATAACATAATGCAACGTGTCAAGAGCTGCAATGGCATGTTAAGTGTTAAGAGTTTCTTGCTGTCTATTATCATCTCTTCCAAAAGTGACCCCTCGTCTACGACCATTACCACGGATGGTCGTGCAAGCGTTATTCGAGTGGTCAGCTTTGCCATCAGGTACTTGATGGTGATGGTCACTCCACTCAAATGTTATCCCTAATGTTCTTCATCGGTCATCGGAAGATATCGTGAAGAAGAAAAACTCAAGTCCACTTTTAGTCTGCTGTCGTGCAGTGTGTGCATGGAGAGGGGGGATATACAGATACGGGGGGTACATTACACATTATGTAAAGCCCATATACGAGAAACGTGATGTCGTAATTCAAGTGGTCGTTGATTTTTCCCACCGAGGACTGGATAGTCACTCCACTCAAATGTCATCCCTAATGTCGTTCATCGGTCATTGGCAGATATTCTGAAGAAGATTGTCCTGAGAAAAAAACACACCTAAATTCCACTTATACTAGTCTTCTGTCGTGCAATGTGTACATGGTGCAGGAGAAAATACCCATTAATGTAATGCCCCTAAACTGTACGCGACACGCGTTGTCGTAATTCAAGTGGTCAGCGTTTGCAGCGGGAACTGGATGGCCACTCTGCTCAAATGTCAATCCCTGATGTCCTCTATCGGTCATTCCGTCATCGGTCATTTGGATAATTCTTGGAGAAGATCGGCCTTTAAATATAGAGTCCACTATTTAAGTCCTCTGTCGTGCAATGTGTGCATGCAACGGAGATGGAGAAAATACACATTATTATAAAGCCCCAGAATATACGCGACATGTGTTGTCGTAATTCAAGTGGTCAGAGTTTCCACCGATAACTGGATGGCCACTCCAGTCAAATGTCATCACTGATGTCCTCTATCCGTCATTCCGTCATCGGTCATTGGGATTTATCACCTGACTTATTAAATACAGTATGAGCTGCCATGTAATATTTTTGGATATTACATGGCACTGTTACATGGCAATCAGATGATAAAACAGTTGTTAACTTTGCTGTCGGGAAAATTATGGAATGTTCCCCTCGGGAATTTAAAATGCTATTTCGTGAAGAAAATAAGTCCCTCGACTACGTCTCGGGACATATTTACTCTTCCCTCAATAGCATTTAAAATCCCTCGGGAGTGGAACATTCCGTGCTTTTCCCTCCACCACCAGTTAACAACTGTATAATATTAATAAAGAAGATTGTGAAGTCCTGAAAAACGCGAGTCCAATAAGACTTATGTCGTGCAGTGCGTGGAGAGGAGAAAAAAACACCTTATATAAAGGCTGTGTCCTTCTTTTGGAGGCATTTTTAAGTTCAGAACAAACAAAAAATACATTGACCACAAGGATAATAATGCTTTACAATCAATATAATTACGCTAAAATGTATTTTCAAGTTCTAATCCTTGTCAGACTTGTTCATAAACTGTATTATTGTTCATATAAGACAATGATATCACAATTTTGTATTTGTGAATTGCGAAAGGAGGACATTATCTTTAAAGCCCCCATATGCAATACGACCGTACCGTCGTTGTTCAAGTGGTCAGTTTTTCCAGCGAGGACTGGATGGTCACACAACTCAAATGTCATCCACTGATGTCCTTCAGCGGTCATCCATTACCCGAGGTCATCATGGCCATTGGAATTTGGAGACGCTGTCCTAGGATGGTTAGAGGCTTTACGTGATTGTGATTCTACCGAGTCTAAGGCATGCATTTACGGGCAAATTACGATTTGAAATTCCGATGTGCCTCAAGCAATTGTTTTTTTTAATAGTATAAAGGTCTTTCAGTGTGGTTCGTGTGAGCTGACGGTGTTGTAATTTATTAATGCCCTTAGTTCCTATACTCTACTAATCAATATTCCCAACGTCTTTATCGTGTGTTATTTCCACCGTGAATGTGCAGGTGTATGACGCCCCTAATTATGTTAATTCATTGCTTTCCAAAGAGGAGGACAAATTAGAACGTAAACCATCGATGATTGAATAGATTCTTGAGCAACGGATATTTGCATTATTTCTTCTGACACTTTCCAACCATTACTTTATTTAGAAGTTGTTGAACAAATGAAACGAAATTCTGTTGTCAAAATACAGATACACCATGTTGTATACCTTTTTCATTACTATACTATACTACCTGTACTCGATCATCTAAAAATAAACAAATAATGGGAAAGCAATCCCAGCAGTGACATTTTGTAGGCAGACAAGAGTTTGGGGAACTGTTTTATTATTTGTACCCACGCGCTTCGTGCAACAAACGTCCTTGTATCACTATCATATTAATAGGTAACAAACATAGTACACGTATACCCGGTAAAGTAATTTGCTAAATTAATACAGAATTGGGTCTCGCTATTAAGGATGGGAACATGATTAAGCCAAAAGGGATATAACATAGAGACAAACCGAAAGTGTATAAAACCCAGGGCAACAACGCTAGGGATAAATTTAACATAAATGCAAACATAAACTCATCATGTTTAGCATGAATGGTATACCTATTACACTCTTACATGACAAAAGCCCATGTTTTGCGAAATAGACGAAAATTGCATATTCGTGTATACACTATCAATGTGCATTTACACAATGATAGCCCTTTGAAAAACCTTTAGACAAGTAAAAACAACAATTTAAAGGGTACAGATAGGTAAATGGACAGAAGCGCCATTTCATTTCGTCTGGGTTAGATGTGAACATACCATAGAGTTGGTTTTATTATATACAACTCTCTATAGAGCATAGGCCTACTCATTTCCTGATGTTTATAATACACATATGACATTTCACCGCGAGCCCACTGTAGAATCTAACTTCCAATATCGTTACCCCGTTCATTATACAGAAGCCATGTGTTCTGTATTATTATATAAAGTAGTAATTGTGCCAGGTGTTTTCTTAATCCGTACTCTTTTCACTTGTGATATGTCTTGAGGTGTTGGGTGTCGAGCAAACAATATTCAATTAGATTATAAAATAGAAGTTGGCTTGGCTATTTTGTGTTTTAGTTTGCTTTTTATAACAAGGAAAACAATTCCAATGTATAGTTGTTAAAAACGGCTTAATAATATACACCATATAGAGTTGAATATGCGTTTATTCGAAATGTGTGATTTACTTGCAGAACGTGCTAATGGATGCTTATAAAAGCCAAATGAATAAATTGCATTCTTAATGTGACATTTTGAAATGTGTAACGAATCATGAAGCAACAATTTAATGTACTGTATAAAATCATGTATGAGGGTATACATGTTCTTGTTTTATTTTCACGACCCCCCCCCCCCCCCCCCCTCTTCCACCTTCTTAATCCCTCGATCAACTGAGGTCAACTTTTCTATGTCTAATATATTTTCTGTTTCAGTTGCCTTATCTCAGGCATTCATGGGCATGATCTACATGTATACGTATGTCCGTGATCACAGCTCATTGCTCTCATGGAAATATAATGCGAATAATCGTACACTCGACCGTCGCAGGTGCATTTACGCGGGGATCTTTTAAACATTAAACTTAAAGCAACTCGGTGTATTATAGGCCTCATGTCATACGGATTATCATGTTCGTTGCAACAACGTGTTCGTTTCCAAATTTGACTGGATGTATAGGCCTAGTGAATTGGAAGCAATTATCCAACCTATACTGCTTACTAATTTTTAAAGACATACATTATTACCATTCCATTGCAAAAAATAAGTTAAGGGTTATCATGTTATACCAAATTGCAAAGAATAATCACAGAAAATAGACGATTGATCTACGAGTGTGTTGATTTCTACATTATTATTTCTGAAAAGTACGCTGTAACATACATTATAGTGTTATACATATGTGTATTAAGGTCAAAAGTGGGTTATAGATCGATACATTTTAAGAGCATGTTCAGTTTATTATTCATCAACTTAAATCGCATGAATCTTTCATATATACTTCCCGTGTTCGTGTATTCTCTCGAGTTTTCCCTTTTCGATGTATACCTACGACATTATACTGCGAAAACAGAATGGAATGAAATACGAGGCGCCACTATTTATATCGCGTCAGTTTCTGTTTCCTTTTAATGTGAAAGGGATTTTGTTTTCATACGCTTCGTGAGTATTTCAGTGTATACATTGTCTTTTAAAGGTACACTTGAGTATTGTTACTTCCCGAAATACGCCATGACACTAAATTGGTTGGTTTTAATTCCATTTGAAAGTTCATTGAATAAAACATGTGAAATGAAAATCATTCCCTTTAGAATGCATTCAAAGTTCTAGCCAGATGATATATTGACTTTTGACCAAAACCAAAACCAAAACTCAACTGTCCCTTTAACTTATTCATCCCATTGCTCCCATTTCCTTTTCGTTTATGGTATAATTCCCATTGTACCTATTATACTGAAATTAAATTGTGATTGCAAAGCGCTTTAATAGTGACCTTGACCTTGCATCGTCTTTCAGCGATGAGTACATGACATATTAGGGATAATAACGTGCAAGTCATCGACAAACATACACTGAGGCTTACAATCATGTAGACATACGCACACACATAAAACACACACACACACGCATAAAACACACAGACACAAACAAACATATACGCCCACGTACGCACGTGCCGTCATACAAACGACTATACTCGCAGTTGGGGAAAATGAAATATAATGATTTCATTTTCAAAATGTTATTTTAAATGTCAAATGTTTCTTCTCTCCTCCACTTACGGTAGTGACTTTGTGACGAACGGACCGAGCTAATTTTAGTAACAGGTGATTCAATGCCATACTTATATCAGATTTTGTTAGTATCATAATTCAGTTTGTTTGGACTTATCCGTCACGTAGACCAGTCGGTTTGTGGCGTAGCGTGGTTGGACCGATTTGGGCTGACACGCAAATTATTGAGGGGTATAGGTTGGTTGGGTCATTCGGTTTTTACAGACGCGTTCAATCAATCATGTCAGTAATGATTAGTTACGTCTTGGACCGCCCTTTATCGTCACAATCCGAGAGACGCAGCCAAGGTTCGAACCCGGTCAGATCAGTGCTAGGAGCAGAGCTCTGACCACTAGACTCTGTTTTGTTTTGTTTTGTTTTTGTTTTGTTTTTGTTTTGTTGTTGTGTATGTGTGTGTGTGTGTGTGTGTGTGTGTGTGTGTGTGTGTGTGTTTTAATAGTTGATTGTCCCCTAATGTTTTGTAGTGATTTTGTCAAATTATTTGGGGCACGTGCCCCCACGCCCCCCCCCCCCCCCCCCCCTTCCCGGCGCGATACCACTGGCTGACTCTATGATGATGCACGCAATGTAAATATTGAATGTGGTTAAAGCAAATTCATTCATTATCTTATCTATTATTACCAATGTACATCGTTTGGTGGCTGGTATTGATAATGGATTTCAATGTCAATATGAAGAATTGAAGTAGACCATATGTATAGACGATAACCATGAACACGAACTTTATTCATACATACATTATCACAATACATACTTTGTTTAAGATGAGAAGCGGGAACAACGGTTAATGTACAAATATATAACACAATTATTATTATCATTGCATGCCAGTGTACAGTGTACGAAGGCGTATTGTTGATTTTATTGCACGATTAACGATTAGTAGGCCTATAAAACATTAATTTATGTAGAGCACACAAAGGTATTGAAGAGGAAGGGACTTTATGCTCAAATTTCAATGTCTCACTATTATATTGTTGATCGTGTCATAAATTTAAGGGGAAATAACATTTGATCCATGTCATCATGTTAATGGATCCTCCCTGTATAAAACGTGGACTGGGGTCAATATATTATTGATCAATTAATTGAATAATTATCTTAATTAACTTAAATCAAGTGCAGTGTGAGTATTAGATATCTGGTTTTTTTATCTGGTCAATTAAATATGTACATGCAGTGTCTTTGCCATGTATGTATAGGAACGCCGATAGAATTAGAAACTATAATGCTGTTGCATATACTCCACAGACCCAAGATATGGATGATCGAATTGAATTACTTTTACCCATTGAATATTATTTGGGTACTCCACAACACCATACATCATCAGATCATACATTTAGTATGAATTATAGTATAAACAGAACAATAGGAATGCAAAAAGAAGAGACGTTGAAGTGTTGTGAAAAATAAACATCTTAATTTTCTCGTGTTTTCGCTATTTCATTTGTTGCAAATTGAATGGAACTTATTAAATTAATCCGCTGCAGCACACGTTTCCCTCCATTATACGTATGTCCGTCTTTGAAGTCAAATTCCATTATACTTCCTTATGAGGGGTGTACAGTTGTCTTAATTTAATTTGCGTCCATTCATTCTCTGGCCATCAACAAAACATGTGTCTATAAATAGGAAACGTCAAAGTCCATATAGTTTGTTTTTAAGGATTTCAAGGAAGCTAATTATGATAGCCTTCACCATTATAAAGATGTCATTTGGTTACTGATTATTTTGCAGCTTTCGATATATTTGGTTATAAACACATTCTCCGAACAAATATATGTTTATTTCCATTATTCCCAACTCATTTTGTTCGAATATGAAAAAAAATCTCACGATGTTATGAAAAATTTTCTTTCTGACAATGTTATTCTTTAACGTGTTTCATTTATTTCAATAAATTTGAATTATTAACGTTTTCTTTATTCCAGTAATTTGTTTACATCATTTGCGATATTTCAGCTCCCAGAATACTCCAACTCACGGACCATTAATTATTTAGCTGATTAGTTTCATTTTCTCCTAGTATTCTCGCTCATTTTCACCAAAGTCATTCCAACCCGAGTCCGCTTAGATTCTATCACCGTCTATTTTTGCTATCTCTATTTCATTATTTAGAGTAATCCTCTCCGATCTGTCACTAATTCACAGGATCTGTGCCGAGAAAATTGAATTTAGAAGACGGTGAGTGGTTGGAAGAGAAATGAGGTGCACAAAACCATCGTGAAACAAAAAAATCGTCTCCCTCTAAATTAGATGAATTGTATATTCTCCTAGTTTGTCAATACAAAGGGAAAGAAAATAATACGAAGAGTGGAAAGTTAGATTATGTCTCCTCGTGTCCTCGATGGGGTCAGAATCTGAAAGGATTGAAAACTAATAGACAAAATCTATGCCTATATACAAGTAGATTTGGTGTTAGAATAAAGTCTACATACAAATATGATGATGTTGATTTATTCAATATAACGTTACGATTGTCGTATATGGCGCCGATCAATTTTCTTGAAAGCATTCTGACGACACTTCATGTATATTTGCATGTGAACTATGAGAGATACTTCATGTTTGAAAGGTATGATATAGGACATTCCAGACGCAAAACATCTTCTCAGTGGCCTAGCTAGGTAAGGGGGTGATTGATTGTAGTTACCACTCCCTCAGTGGTTATCCTTGCAACCTGTCCCCCCCCCCCCCCCCTCCCCCCATATCTCCGGAGAAGAAACTATAATATTATTTGTTTTTGGCGTTTGTTTGTTTGTTTGTTGTTTTTTTTTGGGGGGGTCACATTGCCCTTCTCTTGGGGATTCTTGCCCCCATCCTGTCCTTATTAAGTCTGGCAACTCCCTATGACTTCTCAATATACGATATACGGTCTGTCATTAAACTGTCTGTGGCTGTGACATAAAGATCTAAATATAGCAGAAGTATATTGTCTATCATTGTGCACCTGTCCCATACAGGACAGAAGTCGTGCTTTATGATCGTCATGATATATTAATTCATATATATTATCATCTAAGACGTTGAAGGAGGATGTTATTTTTTTTATATGTTGATAAACATGACTGTATTATTCTCTGATTTATATTATTTTGATACGATGTATCCCGTGATATAAACCTGTAATAATTTAATAATGTGTATGTTTAATAAGATCATTGCACGGGAAAAAATGCATTTCTGTGTTGAGCATCTTTACGATCATGATGATAATGGATGTGAAGGCCTGTCTTGTAAAAGCTTCATGTTGGGTATTATCAGTGCTTCTATAATGTCTTATAACGCGGGTCTGATTATGAAATATTTCGTGGAATCGAAGCACGTATAGGCTATTATCATTGTTGTTTTGACGTCTAATTGTCATAATTAATGGTTGTAATATCGACATCGATCCACAAATGGTACAGTCACCCTGCTTAAGAAGTGGCATTACTAAGAATGGTGAAAACTTACGAGCTATTCATTCTTCATTTCCTTTAAATTAACGTACTCTATCTCACTTCTCACAGTGACTGTATGCAAAATATCATTTCCTCATGAAAAATAACAATAAGTTAAATGAGAAAGTTGTATTACTAGAAATATAATGGGAATAGAATAATAAGTAGTTCAATTCCTATACGTCAACATAAAACTCATGTTGTGTACGTGATAGGGATGCCTGTGAACGCGGCCTGAATACTAATATGACTGTCTTCATTGATTAGGTATCCATTTAACACTTCAAGATGAGATGCGTCCTATATATTACGCACGTGTAATTTCAATCACTCTATACAATGTATACCATGATGTTAAGTCATCTGGTAATCGATCCGACATGTGCAACTAGGCATATCAAATTAGTCGAGACTCATTATCAAGTTCATGCAATGATTAATAAGATACACAAGGACCCACCTGGGTTTGTTATTACAGAGTGACATTGTATACATACAGAGACAGCTACTTTCAAATGCGAAAGGTGTATCAAACTTGAAAGCATTTAGGAATGCATTCAGGTATACTCGAATGAAATATGTCCGTATACTAAATAAAATAAATTGAAATTGGGCTTCTCGGGATATTGTTGAACTTAGCTCTAAGTTGGACTTAAAAATTATGGTAAGCCATTTGTAGCCTTGGAATAAAATTATATTCAAAGGCAAAAGTGTAAGTATATTGGACTTTTCATAAATTTGACATCAAGAACATGAAATATCCTTGATAATAGAACATAATATGATTTGAATAAACATTTAATGCCTTTTAAAAGAACTTTTCCAAAAAAAATGTCAAAAAACTAACGGCTTTCCATATTTCGTTTAGTCCAATTTAGGATCTTTGAGAAACACCCCCGGTGCTATATCAACCGTCAACTGAGCTTGAAGGCTCTTGCGATGGTTGTCCGTCCCAGAAACACATTTCAATGCTCGTGCTATAGTCAGAAGCTATTTACGACCGGACAACCATCACAATATAATTTGTATTCATATTATATCATATTTCTGTTCAGTTTTCCTTAATATGTTTGAAATTATACTCAATAAAATATTACATTGCTGTGCAATTGTCCCCAACTAAGTTATTGTAATATTTGTTTTTCCTATTAAATGAACTTAGTTATTACATTTCAAAGACTCGTTATTTGCCAATATTTGAATACTGTAATACATACCTACACTACTCTAGATACAAATTGAACCATTAGGATTGCTTTATTATAACTTCATCAAGTTCATCTCGGGTTCTAGTCAGAGTATTCTATGATTATACTGATAACTTAATTGAAGATATCATTTCAAACCTTGCCCTTGCCAACTAGTTTTGTTTCTGAAGATGTTGACTGACCGAATTAAGTATTAACACTCTTTATATGAAGAAACTTAAATCGTCATGCCCCTTCAGTGAACCCCGAGACAAACCATATTATAATTATCTCAATAAACTTTCCCTTCGATAGTTAACTCCCTAAACAAAGTACTCGATCTTCAATGACCGGCTTTTACTAATTGAAAATATTTGTTTTTTCTCACAAATTGGATAATGATTGACTGGATTTGGCAGCTTGCACGATTTTGAACAAACAGAAAAGTATTGACCTGCCCCCTCCCTGAACCCGGCTGCGTTAAGCCAAATCGGAACTTGCTCGATAAACTTGCTAGTGCATCTCTTCCTACGTGTTAGGCCCGCTTCTCTCATCACCCCTGCTACAAAATGGCGGAGTGATGACGTCACAGTGTGTCAGCATTCTCTTGGAATTATGTTTTGACCTTGCAAAAATGCTTGCCGGATTTGGTGAAATAAAGGCAGAACTAAACGCGAACTGGTTCTTCTATTTAGCGGAGCCAGCTGTACTTTCTTTTGCCAATTAAGCATACCGATCGAACGAAGATAGCATCAACAAACCAGAAATTCGACCTATAGATAGTAAAATAAGCTTTACTTTTGGTAAATATCGTATGCCTACTTTATAGTAAAAGTTGCTCAAACCTCAGCTGAAAATTGTAACGCTTCTTTTTCTGTATCCTTGTTACCGATGTGTTGTATTCAAGCACGATATTAACCCATTCAGGACTCAGGACTGGTCCCGAAAATACGCGGGCTGGGGTCGATGGAGAGTACAGTCATGTTATAGCAAAAGAGCCCAAAGGCTTACTTGCAGATGCTCTCAGTTTACCTTTTCGAGCATGCTATAAGAGTGTTTATATCATGGTGTTTCTGGTCGATATATAGACAGCGTTGGGGCGATGGGTAAATACTCAATTAAGCTATAGGGATCTATGACAAGCAGGGATCGGTTGTTCAAGTGGTAATAACCGCTAGCCTCAAGGAACGTGGCCAGATACGTTACTTTCATCATCATGGATGCGCGAGTATAAAGTCCTATAACGTCTCACCGACGAAGCAAATTGTGAATACTTGATTAGAGATAAACAAAAATACGGTTAGCTTGAAGTGCCGTGGATAGATAAGTTCCCTATCTTGCATTGGGTACATACTATCCATAATATGCTCGTATATGATAGCTACCAAGCAAATAATACTTTATTTAGATAAAATACGGTTAGCCTGGAGCGCCGTGGTCAGATAACTTTCACATTACGCCCAGGGAAGATGTTATTCCCGTCGTATGAGATAAGGAAGGCGCCACTTTATTTGCGTATAATTATATAGTGTAAAATGTACCGTTGTATACCGGTGTAACGATTGATTCATTATAGTTGGTGTTGTTGTTGTTGTAGTAGTAGTAGTTGTTGTTGTTGTTTTTGTTGTTGTTAGTAGTTGTGTTGATGTTGTTTTTGTTTTGTTTTGTTTTGTTGTTTTGAATGGATTGCTTCGTCTTATGAAGATGTGGACTGCCTCTCCACAAAAAGAGCAAGGATATTATTGTTTACACACGACGATTACACCGGCAGTGTCTGGTTCTAATAAACGTGAGTGAACTGTATAGAACGTTCGCAATGATTGCTGTAATGACGTAGGACTGACGTATTTTCTCAGACAAGTATCAATCTCTTCAAAGACACGAACTAATCATGAGTCATATAATTGATTATCCTTTGATTGGATCATTGGGTACACAAACGTATAAGTGTAATTATTGTTCGATATATAGATTGTTCATTCATTGTATTCGTGCGTGTCTAAGACAAAGACTATAATATTGATAAATAAATATTAAATTGATACATTGAACATTCATGGTATACAGTATCATTTTAAAGGGACTTAGTAACATTGTCCAAATCCTCAAAATAAAATTGTAATTCTAGCGGTTCCTTTATACCTTGTTGTATTCGTATTAACAATAAAATCATGGGACAGCTTTCGGTTTTTCAAATTTCCCTTTCATTACAAAGATATGTATGATTGAAGTATTTAGATAAGAAAATCTCCGGGCGAGATTTTCATCCCTGTACAAAGTGAATGCAGTGAGTTGGTGAATATCACCCAATATCACTTTGCATTTACGCTCATTACTTGGCCATACATTGTCCATTTGACCTGAAATTTTCACACAATACCCTGAGGACATATGAGATAACAACAGTATACATTGCATCAACCATTCATCAGTTTTTGCACATCTCAACAAAGTTACTAGATCCCTTTAAAATATGTCAACAATATAACCTTATTACAAAACAAATGCCAATTATTCGGCTCTATTCATTACGTTTTCATCAATCCCTCAAACACTAAGAAACAGAATGCAGCTAGGTTTGAATTACTGTTGAAGTATATCGGTTTCTGTCTTCTTTTTTGTTCGTTATGATATTGTGGTCTGGTAACTATATAGCTCCTTCAATTAGTTACTATATAGCTCCTTGGATATAACACATTTCAGTGGTGCTGCAAAATGAATCGTTCCGGTTTCCAATCTTGTTTGATAATGATTTGCCCAAGATTGAATTTCAGTGTGCTGTGAATTGATTTGTTCCGCTAGCAGCAATAATGTTCCTTGATTCTGAAGATCATTTGAGATCATTATTTTATAACTGTGTAATTTGTAAAATTATGTTCTACGATGAAACGCGATATCAACGTAGGTTTTGAAATTATTTAAAACAGTTTATTCAAGTTTAATAAATTAAAAATGTAGTTTAACAGGTAAAAACCAAATGTTAATAAGTTTGTAATTATGATCAAATTAAATATACTTTTGAAGTTCCATTCATTACTATCATCATAAGGTAATTCATCACTATGATGGCCTTTATTCAAATCGCCTAGACTAAGTGTATATAGGCTGGCTATCCATCTCTTAATTTTTTTTATATTAATATCTCATATATACAAACCAATATTGTCTCGCGTGTCTCATAGATTCAATATTGACCGAATATAGACAGAGTCGCGAGCAAGACCGCGAGATGAAATTATATATAGCCCTAGGGGGGTACCTACATGTATATCAATCAGAGTACGAGAGTATACGAGGCTGAAGAATAAACAATCTTCGCATAAACAATCTGTGCTGGCTTTGCATAATCAAAATTGTGAATGTAAGGGGGCCAGTGCAATTCGGTCATAGAGTATGCATATTCGATCGTCTCATCGTGAAAATGATTGCATGTATTTTTATGATTTTCTATCAATTCAGTTATTTGTATTAAACTCATATAATGGCCTTCATCCTTTTATTCAAAATCGTATAATCGTATAAATCGTATAAATTATATCTAAAAATAGACAAACTATTCGGTCGACTAGGTTTGGAATGTCTTACAAATTTGGCAAACAAAAATAGAAATTATATATGTTGGCAACGTGACAAATAATTAGCATTCGAATAATTGAGCCTTGGGGGAATTCAAAGGTAAATACTATAATACAGTTACACAAAAGCCCGCACAAAAGGCAACATAATGAGGATAAGGAAGTGAACAAAAGTTAACATTCGAATCGAAAGATCATATAGGAATATACGTTTGATCATTATAATAATTGAACACTGCTGATATACATTTACAAAGATAATTATACGAATATCAAAATTCTGACCCTACAAAAGTTAATTATTCACCCCTTGCATGCATTAGATTGACACCATGATCATGATGATTGCCTTCTCCGTCGTGGAATAACCATGGTAACTGCGAATCTGGGGAGTAGCGGGTGCCAGGTCAGGGGCACGTTCCCCCACTATTTTGCTGGTCCCCAGGTGCCCCCCATCAGAAATTATGCTTACGCCGATTTAAACAAAAAATGAATTGTGTTAATCGGAAAAATCGTATATTGTTTTACTTTAAAATCATAATTTGTAGGACCTAAGTTGTGAAGGCCCCTTTCTTTTTGCTTGCTTGTCAGGTGCCCCCCCCCCCCCCCCGTCATGAAACACACAAGGTCCCCTGTTGTCCCCGTACTTAGCTACGCCAATGCTGCGAATATTATAATTCATAATTTGATCCCGGTGAAATGGTACACCATTCTCACGTCTCCGCGCGTGTTTGCTCAGCCACTTCCTTCATCGATATTTACTTGCAAAATGAAAACTCTAAAAAGGGGAAATCGCGAACAAAAATGATGCCAATGCATAATCAAGTGACCGTGAAATTATGGCGGTATTATAATAATGATGAGGAATGTTAATAAACGCAAAAAGAGGCACGTGCACTTATGTGGAACATCCCCACTTCATGGGACCCCCACGCTTGAGACAAATTATGCAATTAGCTCCACCAATTTACATTTTCAGGCAGTTTATCCCCTATCACCCCCTACCCCCTCCCCAATGTAGACCACTTGCTACGCCACTGCATTGAAATATAGAATGTAAACATCACGAAGTTCCGGTTTATCACCATCACACTCACGTGACCATGGGGACACGTTTCCCAGTTTCACACCATGACAGGCTCGTAGTATGGAACCTGATTCGTTAGTGGATATAATAATAATTGAGGAAATCGTGAAAATTATTATATCGTGAACCATCACTCTCATGTATGATTATTCATCCGGGTTCCGTGTGGTTTAGTCTCTTTATGATTGGTATAACCGCAACAAATTTAATCAGACCGGACCCTCCTCCTATCAATGACGCATGGCACCGTTAGCACGTTTTGCACGTACACATTTTCTCCGAACACTCAACCGAGACTTGAACCCTGATCAACGCTTAATTTACTGTGACACAAGTCTATTTTCATGCTCCAGGCAACTAAAACAAAACGACGTAGTAGTATTTGGAACAATTTAATTCATCGATTTAGATATGGCGTGCCAATTCTGTATCTCTTTTCGCGTTCTAGTTTTGCGTGGGCGTCCGGCGTGAGCGGCCCGTCATTCTACACTCGCACACATTCATTCATTCATAATTCCGTGGAGACCGCCCCGCGTGATTTTGACACTAGATTGACATTCCTCAGGAATGTGGGTGACGGTCAAATACTAGTACACAAAAAAAGCGAAATATGGATTGAAGGAGTTTCTCGAATATTTCCCGCCTGATGCAACAGGAAGTCCTACATGAATTATCGCAACCACGATGCTGACAGAGAAGTGCATCATGCATCGGGAGCAGCGCGGCGTAATTAATGTCGGTGGGGAGGGCGGCATGGGGGAATGTGGCCCATCAGAATATAATTATCACACAAAAAATAATACAATTTTTTTGTTTTAAACAATTTATGATCAACAAAAGCACAATAAGAGACTTAAAGAAATACATCAAATGTGCCTGATCCAAAAATGGATTGCCCATCCTAGCTACACCCCATGGCGAAGAGTGATACCCCCCCCCCCCCCCCCCCCAGTTTTAATACCAACGAAATTGTATCAAGTTCCATCGTCACATTTTCTACCGACATAATTTACGATGAATTTCATATCCTGTATCATAAAAGCGAATGATAACAGCAATACATTTTGCAAAAACATTGTACATACACATTCAAATCGTTATGATTTACAAGCATCTTTCGCAATCATATTTCTAGAAATGGGAGAATTGTCACGTAGGCCATACAGCGATAATAATTATCAGTTTCTCCATCCTTTGTGATGGGCACATACAAATTGAAACTAATCTTCGCTATAAATCGAAAGATTGGTTACCCCGAAACGCTCTCGAATTTATTTATCTATAGTATAGTCATTGAAATTTGTATCTCTGTTTGTGTTATGTCCACATTTTAATTTTTGTTAATGATTTTCCTCTTGTGACGAAAAATGTTAATCAGTCAAACAAATTAATAATACTCGGGATCTTTTCTTTATTAAGAGTGTATAAACAAATTAAGTATGAAATAAAATCCAGACATAATGCTCTTTGGCAGTAAGGCATAAGGTAAAAGGATCAATGTGTGTTGGAGAGTCACGTGCTTGTCTAGTGCATCTCTCATCGTATCGGCAAACTTTATGAAAATTCTATGAAAATTAATTTCGCTCGACCAGCAATATCACGTCCCATGCGCTCTTGCTCTCGCCTCGCTCATAGAATTAGATTTAATTTAGGCTCCTACTTTATACACTTGCGCTTTTGTACAGTGGCGTAGCGTAGTCGGACTGATGGGGGGGGGGGGGGGCACGCAAAATGATTTTGGGCACACCTTGTGTATTTCTTTGTTTTTTTTTCAAAAAAGTCCCCTTTGTTTTTTATTGTTTTTTCCAAATTATTGGGGGGGCACGTGCCCCCCCCCCCCCCCCCCCGTCGCTACGCCACTGATTATGTATATACACATACAAACGCGGATACAAGCACGAACACACACACACGCACGCATGCACGCACACACATACATACCACACGTTTGCGCGCCTTCAAAACCACTTCATAACAAAGGCTTTACAAATCGTTGGACTTTGATTTTAAAAATCATAAAGAACACAAACGTAATATATTTCATGATGTACTATAAGTTATGATTGAAGATTTGTTGTACTCTTATAATTATATACTACACCCAATATAAATAGCATCAGGAAACTTGAAAGTTCAGCCTGAAAATCATATTTATCGAAACGTTATTCCATATCTAAAAATGATATGCAACTGCTGAATTCGATTATTATTCATAAATCAAAATAAAAGATTAATGCAACAGACAATTGGTTCTATATAATAAGAATCATCTAAAAGAGAAGACATAATAATCACGATTTAGACAAAATATGATGTTGGCAAAAAGACACGTGCTTCTCTCCATTAATTCAAATGACTTTCTCATTTAATACAAAAATAAATGGCGGTCAAGTACATTACCGATTATGAACCAGCATAAACCGTCATAAAATTCAATAAAATAAATATTAGCAATCAATTATAATGAATATTGATTCTATGTACCAATGACTAATAAAACATATAATGATTGTACAATTTGTTTTCGATTGTATTTTAATAACAAGATATTTTGTTCTACAAAAGTAATTCTCATCAACCACTTTATCTAGCACTTTAACATCCAATCAAACTGCTTTCATTATGTTTTTTGTATTGCAATTCGCATTGTTGTTTTTTTATAAAGCTCATGATAATAATAGTATACATCCATAAACATATAAACTATTATTGCTGATTAGTTCGATACAAAAGCAGCAAAGAATAACGATAAACAAAATTGTGTGTATTCACAAATAAATGATTTAGATGATTACCTTAAAAACAAATAAGATTAATCCGAGATGAAACCGGTCACTTGTATTGCCCAATGTCGCAAGTAGCAGTGGTATAAAGTCGGTATTGCACAAAGTCAATGTATTCGAGATTGGAGATTGGAGATGATGCTCTTCCTGAGTAATGAGCGAGACGTTCAAAGTTAAACCGGCCGGCGAAACTCACAACTTGAATTTTGGACTTTCCCGGTCGACCGGCGTTTTATAATATTAACCACCACCATTGACAGAAAAATGTGATTGGCTGCACGTAGGCACATCAACAAATAAATTAAGTCCTTGATGATAAAAGAAAATTCATATGCAGATAAGCATCCGGTATTTTTAGTTGTTTCCAAATATAGCGCGATAAGCTCCGCCCATCGCTCACGACAGGTATACTCTCCATTGTGACGTAGTACGTTACTCGCTTCGTTCATGAACTTCGCTGGAGGGGGTGGGGGGTACGGTGCGGGACGGAAATAACCGATGCTAGCGCGCGCCGCCACTGGCCGTATTTTGCACGTTCGCCGCTTCCGCCGAGCGATGAGTGAGTGATGACGTCATTTGGAGGGTGTGTGACAGTCGTCGACTGTTTCTAGTACTAGTAGTCGTAGTAGTGGGGGTAGGGTTACCATAGTAAGCCGGGACGCTGTATTCCCGGCGTATCTCCACACGCTTTGTGCAAGCCCGCTCCGATTTACCCATGTTTGCAATAGAAGCCGAATGCCGGTTGAGTGGTGACACCGATATGGTTGATTCATCGCGCAAAATAAATAGCCAATGGAAGTTCAATCAAATTTAAAGGGACCAACGCCAAACGAATGATTTTTATATAATAATGTGAAAAGAACACCATCCCGCCAACGATTACCCCCAACATATGATATTGCTATCCCATTCGAATTTACAATCAATGAAAATACTACTGAAATATTGACATGGGTCTGCAAATAATAGGAATCATTATCATGATAATTTATTGATCCAGGAACGTATTCTTAAACAAAATATTTCATTGATGAACTAAATTCCCGCAGAAATTATTCAATTGCCGAATTCTAATAAAATATCGCTGAGATTTAAATTTTTAAAAAATATGCAAATTCAGTTGAGTGGAATGAGGTCAGCCAGCTTAGAATAATTTCTTTCAAAAATAATGATCAAAACTATATTGTTGTGACGTTGGTCGCCTTTAAACAAAAACAGACAACCACCACCTATATACCTCTGCATGGGGTTGTTGTTACTGTAATAAATCTATAGGTTCAGGGGCGTCACACCTCACGGGGGGTGGGGATGGAGGGGGTCTCAGTCATTATAACGAGCTCATCTGCACGTACCCTTAAACAAATGGGTCATGAATTCATCCAGGATGACACCAGTATAATTTGATAATATATCATGATAACAAATTTAATGTTATTACAATGTCAATTATCCATGATTGTGGATACATTTTGTTTAACAATTCAAAGATGTTTTCTGTTTGGTACAATGAATCCATAAATTAAGTGAATAGGATATTGCTCACTGAGTATGGCTCGTGAGCAATATCTTTTCACTTTCACTTTCATTAACCTAGTAACCCTGTCGGAAATATATTGAAACAAAATATATGTTAAAATTATGTTTTATGTCAATGCATGAGTACACAATGAATTTCTTGGACCAATGAATGAAATTGAAATTAAAATAGTATGTTAATATAATATTAGTTTGTTTTTTCAAACATGGTTACGGTAAACAATCAAGACAATTACATAACATTTTGTAATTTGCAAATAGCAAAACTGTTATGTTCAATTCAGAGGTAAGGTATA